>JAJIBD010038220.1:0-27500 GCA_021461705.1 Cryptotis parvus | reverse complement strand
TGTTTTATTCCTTATCTATGGTTATTCATCTTCCTACTGGGCTATATGTTTCTTGTCTATATCCAGGGGAAACATTATTTAATATTGCTTCTGAAAAAATTTAAGACTAATTTAATATATTCTGTCTAACTGTGTGTACTTCCATTCTCTATAAATCCTTAATGTTTTATTATCATATTAATTTAAAATCCAGAAGGCATCCAATATTAAGGTAAATAGAGAGAGAGATAGTTTTGGAAATATGACAGTTGCATAGTTGTAATAAGTTCTGCTTTCCAGAAAACAACTTGGGATTTATTATACAAGGTCATGTCTGGAAGAAAAGATTAAATATTGTAGCACTATTAAAGTCTACAATAACTGTTCCCTTGCACCTTTATTTAAAGGCTACGTGATTGACACATTTTATTAGCTAGGCCTATGCCTGTAGGTTTGTCATAGCAATTGCTAAATTAATTTACAAACTTCAGTTGACTTGTTGTGTTTTTATAGCTGTCTCTCTGAATACCCTTCACAGGCAATACTAGAATTCCCCTCAGACAGAGCACTGCTGTTCAAATTTTAATTCTCCCCCTGTTAAATAGTGCGCATGCTGTTGATTGTAGCAAGGGTCTAAAGGGCAAGATGCTTTTCACACATACTGTTTTGTCAATCACTACTTGAGGCTGAAGTCAAATTGCAACTTGTCTAAGACAGAATATTTGCCTTTATGCGATGCAATTTATTGCCACTGTATTTTTATTATTTCTTTCATTGTAAAGCAGCCATATGTAAAACTTTTTTGTACTCTTGGAAGATGTTAGAGCTCTTAAAAACTCAGTAAAGGGGCCAGAGCGATGGTACAGCAGGTGGGGCCCTTGCCTCGCATTCAGTCTGCCCGGGTTTAATACTGGGCATCCCAGATGGTTCACCAAACACTATTATGTGTACTTCCTGAGCACAGAGCCAGGAGTAACCTTTGAACTTTGCTGGTTGAGTTGAAAAGAAAGAAATATAAAAAAGCTCAATGCACATTGGTGGTTAGAAACACAGGGCATCTGAAAATGTGAGTAGTGATAACAACATCCTTTTATTTTCCTATCCACTGAGTAAATCATCTTTCCTTAAAAGATCTAGTCCCAGGGACCGCAGCAAGATAGTGGCCGTATAGCAGCAAGCCCTGGAGAGGGGGGAAGGATCGCAGCTCTGAAAGTGCTTTGAGCAGCCAAAGAAAGCCACAGAGTTTCCGCATTGTGGACATTCTGGGCTCAGGAAGAAGGCCATTAAACTACACCCGTGTGAGTGGCTCCCTGGAGTGGGACACGTGAACATGGCGGCAACCACTAGCTGGCAGAGACCCTGCAGCTGTCAGAGCTGTGCATGGCAACAGAGTTGAAAAGTATAGGAATAGGCCTCTTTCGGTCCAACTCACCACTACTGCAGAGCTTGGGTGTTGAGATTCTCTTGAGAATGTTCTAGATTCCCACGATGAGGCCTCCAATAGCCACCGTTTCCTCCCTCAACCAGCTGCCTAAGTACCTTGCAGCTTACTATAGAGGAAACCTCCCTGAGCACCAATTCTCAGGAGACTAGAGACTGAGAACAGCTCACGCACCCGGCCAGATTTTGCTGGACTGTTGGCTATGGCCCACCCAGAGTGCCAGGGCCATGAAGAGCCCAGGGGCCACCAGAAAGTCAACCTACACTCACAGGGCAAGTGCCCCAACAGCTGAGTATTCCTTCAGACTTCCTGATAACCCAAATTCCCGATGTGACAACTTCAACAACTCAGGACCAAGTTTCCTGAGAAATTAAACTGCCCAAAGTTAGGAATGTGGGAGTGCCTGACGCACAAACCTCCTCTGGCTCATATACTAGCTCATTTCTTAGCCTTGCTTCAGAAACCCATAAATAAATCTGGATGGAGATCGGTTAAACTTGGAACTGCCTAAGGCAGGTTTCAGTTAGAATCTTTAGGGACTGAAAAATGGTGGGCATATATAGAAAAGGATGCAGGTAGTCCATTCAATCTGTAAGAGACATAGGAACAGACTCCCCAGAAATACCAGGAGAAAAGAAGTCTCACTAGCATCTGTATAGTAAGATTAATCATCTCTAGAACTGTATGTTAATAACTATATATTATATATATCTCCTCCATATATATAATATATAGTTATTTATATCTACTACCCGCCACTCCACAAGGGCCTCCATTTTCCACATCTGGACTTCCCCCTCATCAGCACTCCACCCAGCAGACCAGCCTCTCACAGCCCCGGCAAGTCGAGATCCACCCTGCAGCAGGCTTTATTAATCCAGCCCAGAGCCTCACAACAAGCCAGACGACCCCCAACTCCATGAGGGCCTCCATTTTCCACATTCATACTTCCCTCTTGTCAGAACTCCACCCCTGCAGACCAGCCTATCACAGCCCGGTCACGGCGTGGCCTACGTGGCATTGTGGTTCACCAATAAATGCTCTATTTTGAGATGACTACAAGAGTATGCTACCTGCACGGCAGAGCCTGGCAAGCTACCCATGTTGTATTAGATATACCAAATACCAGTAACAACTATAGACCTTATTCCCATGACCTGATGGAATGCTTTGAGGCTCTTTATGTTTCTGGAGCAAGCAGATGCCCTTGAGCTCTACTTTGCATGAGACAGGTCATATAGAGATGTTACTGGTGCCCGCTCGAGCAAATCGATGATGAAAGGGAAGACAGTGACAGTGATATATATATCTATAACTGGAAGACAGTGACAGTGATATATATATATGATCAATGAACAATGGGAAGACAGTGACAGTGATATATTATATATATATAATCAATGAACAATGGGAAGACAGTGACAGTGATGCATATATTATATATATAATATATGCTATATATTATATATAATATATACAATGTATATATAATACATTATATACTCTCTCTGGCTCTCAGAAGGTATTTTTTGTTTTTTATTATTTTATTATACCACCATTAGACATACAGTTACAAGATGCCCATGCTTGATTTTGGTTCTACAGTGTTTCAACACCCTTCCCTCCACCCATGCACATCTCCTATCACCAATGTCTCCATCTCCCTCCTCCCTCCCCCAGCCCACCTCCATGGCAGGTTCTTTATCTCCTTTCTCTCTATCTCTCCTGTCTCTCATCACTGCATATAATGTATGCAGTGATGCATACATTCTATATATATAATATATATATATTATATAATATATATATATACATTTTATATATATATAATGTATTGAAAGAGGTTAATATCCAGGATATATCAGGCACTGGTAGAACTTTTACAAGAAGAAAAAAGTCAACCCCATCAAAAAATGGGGGAAAGAGATGAACAGAAAATTCGACAAGGAAGAAATTTGAATGGCCAAAAGGCATATGAAAAATGCTCATCATTTATCATCAGAGAGATGCAAGTCAAAACAACAATGAGGGGCCGGAGCGATAGCCCAGCGGGTAGGGCGTTTGCCTTGCACCGCCGGCCTGTGCCAGCCCGGGTTGAATCCCGGCATCCCATATGGTCCCCCGAGCACCGCCAGGAGTAATTCCTGAGTGCAGAGCCAGGAGTAACCCCTGAGCATCGCCGGGTGTGACCCAAAAAAAAAAAAAAAAACAATGAGATATTATCTCACAGCACAGAGGCTGGCACATATCCAAAACAGCAAGGACAACAAATCTGGCGTGGATGTGGGGAGAAAGGGATGCTCTTCCATTGTTCTTGGGAATGTCAACTGGTACAGCCTTTTTGGAAAACAATATGGACATTCCTCCAAAGACTAGAATCTTGGTTACTGTTTCTTTTGAGGTGCAGAAGCTTTTTAGTTTCATGCAGTCCCATATGTTTTTCTTTGATTTCAATTGCTCTGTTAGTGGTGTTTCATCTTTGAAGATACCTTTAACTTCAATGTTGTGGAGGGTTTTTCCTATATTTTCTTCAACATAAGTTATGGACTCAGGTCTGATATTGAAATCTTTAATCCATTTTGATCTGATTTTTTGCATGGTATTAGACAGAGGTCCAAATTCAATTTTTACATGTTTTCCCTAGCACCACTTGATGAAGAGTCTTTCCTTGCTCCATTTCACACTTTTTGCTCCTTTATCAAAGATTAAACGATCATGTGTTTGAGGATGGGTGTCAGGATACTCAACTCTATTCCATAGGTCCACATATCTGTTTTTATTCCAGTACCATGCTGTTTTAATTACTACTGCCTTGTAGTACAGTTTGAAGTTGGGAAAGGTGATGCCTCCCATCTTCTTTGTCCCAAGGATTGCTTTAGCTACCCGTGGGGGTTATTATTCCATACAAATTTCAGGAGTGTTTGGTCAATTTCTTTGAAGAATGTCATGGGTATCCTTATAGGGACTGCATTGAATCTGTACAAAGCTCTAGGGAGTATTACCATTTTGACAATGCTAATTATCCTGACCCATGAGCAGGGAATGTATTTCCATTTCCTTGTGTCTTCTTTTATTTCTTGAAGCAGTGCCTTGTAGTTTTCTTTGTACAGGTCCTTTACACACTTGGTTAAGCTGATTCCTAGATATTCGATTTTCTGTGGCACAATTGTGAATGGAACCGTTTTCTTAATATCCCTTTCTTCTCTTTTGTTATTTGTATATAGGAAAGTCACTGACTTTGGGTATTGATTTTGTACCCTGCCACTCTACTATAAGTATCTATTGTTTCTAGGAGCTTTTTTTGTCGAGAGTTTAGGGTTCATATTATGTCATCTGCAAATCGTGATAGCTTGACTAGTATTTTTTTTAACTGTACCTATTTCCTTGGTGCTGTCTTCCTGTCCCTCTGGGACTCCAGGGATTCTTATATTGCTCCTCTTGGATTCATCCCAATGTTCTCTGATTTGCTGCTGATCCATTTTTCATTCTTTTTTCATCTGTTGCATTTCCTTGAGTGCTTTCTGCAGCTCATCCTCATTCTCAATGATTCTGTCTCTGCTGCTGTCATCCTGCTGTTCTGAGTACCCGTTGCATTTTTCATTTCATTTACTGAGTTTTTAATTGATTGTATTTCTGTTTGTAGTGCTCTCATTTCTGTTCTCACTTCCTCCTTTAATTTATTGACTGCATTTTTCACTGCTTCATTTATGTCCTCCTGTACTTTATCAGCGCCCGGCTCATTGAGTTCCACCCTGCAGCAGTCTTTCTTAAATCCAGCTCAGGTATGCCGGTCCAGAGACTCGCAGACATGGGGCAGAGCTGCTACTGGCTCTCCCTGTGACCAGCTGCTCACGAGGCGCCCGGGAAGGATGGTGGGTTCTAGCCCTGGCCCACCATCCCAGCAGAGCCTCGCAACAAGCCGGACGACCCCCCCACTCCATGAGGGCCTCCATTTTCCACATCCGGACTTCTCTCTCGTCAGACCTCCACCCAGCAGACCAGCCTAGCAGTGCCCGGCTTTGCGGCCGCGTGGTTCATCAATAAATGCTGGACTTAGAGATGCCTACAATAGTATGCTACCTGCACGGCAGAGCCTGGCAAGCTACCCGTGTTGTATTTGATATGCCAAATACCAGTAACAATTATAGACCTCATTCCGGAATGGATTGAGGCTCTTTATGTTCCTGGAGCAAGCAGATGCCTTGGGCTCTACTAGCATGAGACAGGACATATGGAGATGTTACTGGGGCCCGCTCGAGCAAATCGATGATTAACGGGAAGACAGTGACAGTGATATATATATTGTATATATCACTGTCACTGTCGCATTGATTGGAGAGTGGGCACTAGTAACTCCATTAGTCCTGTCTTAAGCAAGGGCATCTGCTTGCTCCAGGGACAGGAGGCGTCCAAAACTGTTCTTCAGGTCATGGAACTGAGGTCCATAATTATTACTAGTTTTTGGCATAACAAGTAAATAAAATACTGGTAGCTTGCCGGGCTTTGCCATGTAGGTGCTATAGTCTCAGTAGAAGGCTCTCAACTCGAGCATTTACTGATGAAATTTAAAAGGGGGAAGATCAGGTTTTTCTACTGGATGGAGCTCTGAGGAAATATGGAGTCTGGATGTTGAGAATGACTGACTGCATGATGTGTGGTTTGTTCTGGCTTCTTGCTAGGCTTCCTGGTATCAGAACATGTCTAGAACTGTATACAATATATAAATGTGAAAGATCTTGGGAAGGACCTTATCCTAAAATCAGCATTCTCTAAAAATATCACTGGCCATGAAGAAGCAGCATGCCAAGGGAGCTGTGAGTCTGGCGTGGGTGGGTGTCTCTCTTCCAGGGCAACTGGCATGGAGGTGGGGGAAAGGGTAGGACCCAAAACTCTACTCTGAGTCCGGCCAGCGTGGTCTCTCCCCCACCCATGAGAGTACACCCTTGGAGCAATGTTGGACTCTCCCCCACCCATGAGAGTAAACCCTTGGAGCAATGTTGGACTCGGCCAGGGCTTGCTGAGCCCCTTACCGGGAGGTCAGCTCCATGGGTCGTTTCCAAATGGGGCAGGCCGAGCTGTGGGTCTGAAGTGGATGGGTCTCTATTGTACACACACACACACACACACATATATATGTATATATATATATATATATATATATATATATATATACACACACACACACACATCCTGGTAAAGGGCTCGGCCATCCCTGGCTGAGTCCAACATTACTCCAAGGGTTTGCTCTCATGAGCGGGAGAGACCATGCTGGCCAGACTCGGAGTGGAGTTTTGGGCCCTGCCCTTTCCTCCACCTCCATGCCAGTTTCCCGGAAGAGAGAGACCCACCCACACCAGACCCACATGTCCCTGGCACGTGGCCTCTTTGCGGCGCGTGATATTTTTATAGGATACTGAATTTTACATAAGGTTCTTCCCAATTTCTTTCATATTTATACATAGTAAACAGTTATAGACATGTTTTAACTGATACCAGTAAACCTGGCAAGAAGCCAGAGCAAACCACACATCATGCAGTTAGTCATTCTCAACATCCAGACTCCATAGTTCCTCAGAGCTCCATCCAGAGAAAACCTGATCTTCCCCCTTTAAGTTTCATCAGTAAATTCTCGGGTTGAGAGCCTTCTACTGAGACTATACCACCTACACGGCAAAGCCTGGCAAGCTACCAGTGTTTTATTTACTTGTTATGCCAAAAACTAGTAACAATTGTGGACCTCAGTTCCATAACCTGAAGATTGGTTTCGGGCTCCTCCTGTCCCCTGTAGCAAGTAGATGCCCTTGGATTGCACTTGCTTGTGACAGGACTAATGGAGATGCTACTAGTGCCCACTCGAGCAAATCAATGAACAATGGGATGACAGTGATACAGTGATATATAAAGCCACAAAGTCTTTAAAAATATGTTGGAGCATCAATGAAAATTGTTTTTTGATATTATATAATCTAAGGGAAATTCAAGGATTAAGAGGACAAATCCAAGTATGGTGAATAAGGGAAGAAAAAGATTATAGTACCCAAGAGATTGTGTTACTTTGCATCAGCTGTATTGAAAGAGTTAATCACTTCTGGAAGGGCTATTTACCTAAAGGGGTGACCCTGTAGGCACAAAAAGTAGGAAATGTGTGCCAGTTACTTCCTTAAACCATTTCCTATCCAGACTTTCCTTGGCATGACTCCAACTGGGAAATCACTGGTTGGGAATGACTTTTGGGACTGAATGTCTGCTTGTGTAGAGAAATGCCCAACATTCTCTTCTGGCATTTATATTTGTTTTTCACAGTGCAGGGTGGTGGTAACGGCAGTCATGGTATGCAAGGATAGAACTCTGGAGTGCTAACTGGCCTTGCACTTCTCAGCAGACAATACATTTCTGACTACGGCCTGGGATCCTTTGTATCATTGTATTAGAAAAGGAAATAAGGCATTGAAAATAGAATTTGTACTCAGCAATTTCTCCTAGAAAGTAGAGGAACTAGAATAATACAATTTATAAAAAAATAGTACTGTGACTGCAAAGTAACTTGAAAATGTTAAGTAAAAATTGTAAACATTAAATTGCAAATTGTAAAATAAGTAGCATTAAATTTGAACTTACTGCCTCCTACATATTTGCCATTATATATAACCTGTATTTTTACCTCTAAAGCAACACATAATGACACATCATATGGTTGCTTTAAGATGATTTATGCACTTAAATAATTTGCTTGAATTATATGAATTTTATACGAACAAAAATAGTAAAACCAGGCTAGAGAGATAGTATAGCTGGTAGAATACTTTGCTTACACATAGCCGACTTGGCTTTGATTCCAAGCACCCCACATGGTCCCTGAAGCACTACCTGCAGTAATTCCTTCTAGTCACTTCAGGAGTAACCCTTGAGCATTAGCAGGTGTGGCTCAAACAAAACCAACAAAATGAAAAAATATACTATATTTACATCTCTAACATTTGTTTTATCTACTCACAGCAAGAGCATTTATTTTAATTTTAATTAGAAGATACACAAAAGATTGACCAGAGATGTTTCATAAATCTTAGAAATGGTTTTATATGTCTTAATGAGCAAAGATTTTAAATATAATTATAGAATAAAAGCATATGCTCATAGACTTTACTATTATAATATGCATAAATAAATATCAAGAATGAAAAAATAAAATTTCTATAGAGTGTCATGTCATTGTTTTACATTTTCATCTGAAGATCTACCCGATACAACCGCTTTAATATTTTAAGCATTTATCTGAATGTAGCTTGTTTTACAGAATCCTCATTCATCAAAATGGCTTCGCCATAAATATTCCTTTAAAATATTAAATCAGTTTGAAATTGTCTCTCTTGAAAAAATAACTGTGAGATCACTGAAAATGTGGATGGATGTTTCCAAACTCCCACTTCTGACCCTAGTGCTTTTCTTTCCCATGGGAAGGTAACTAAATTCCTGTGTTTTTATGTATGAGGTTTCTAAACTGTATGCAATGCAGAAGTCAAATATGTAAGCGGGTCATCCTAGCTATTAGTGAAGGGCATAGGAAACTTCTGGATCTAATGGAGGCCACTGTGTACTGACTGTCCCCTGAACTCACAATTAATCATATTTGACAACTGACTACAAAATGCAGATTACTTGGCGGATAGTGCCCTTGCATTTCACATATTCTCCTTCCTCTCCTTGAAGTGTTTATTTTTTCTTAACTTATGAACTTGGTGTTTATAAATACTCAATGAATCTATTACAGTAAGTTGCTTGAAATATTTGGTACTCATGTTTCCATTTAATTAGCTGATATGTTATGTGTCTACTTAGTTGAAGTATGGTAGAGGATATATAATTTCAAGGACACTTATTTTATTTACCAGTAAACACAAAGCACCTTTTAAAATATTTACACCCCTCCCAAAATTAATATAACTTTACACCTAACTAGAATTTATCTGATTACCATATAATTATTTATTGGGATACATTGAAAAAAAAATGCAGCACTTTTTTTCTGAGAGAAAACTTACTTTGAAAACAGAGAGAGTACAGTGTACACACATGCTGTGCATGCAGCCAATAAAAGTCCAATTCCTCCACCATATGTGGCCCAAGTATAATCATGTCAACTCTGGAGAGACCCCTGAGTCTCTTTGGTTATTAATCAGTCCCACCTGGCTTGAGTAGCACTTCATCCTCTGGTCTTCTTTTTGAACCACCAGTATGGTTGGTGAAAAATCAAGATGGGGGACCTCTGAGCACTGTTTGGGGAGACCTCCTCAATAGAAAAATCTACTTCCATTACTTTATATACTTAATGTGATATGTATTGCTTAGATAAATTTTTGTGCTTAATATCTCAAGTGTGATGTTAAAATATCTTAGTTGAATCATGAAGTTGGGCAATATTGAAGAGGATTTTTGCATAATCCTTGTGTTTATATTTAATATAAATTCTATGTTAAATACCTGCTATACTTGCTTAAGTACCGAACAAGTGAAAAAAAAACACTCAAAATGTAATGGCATTCATATAGCAAGTAGAATTATGATAATAGTCAAGCACAGGAGTATCCTTAACAAAATACTGTAATTTTCTAGTGTTTTATGCTTATTGAGTGAACTGGAGTGACAAATGCATGGCCATGGATAAGTGCTCATCTTAAGAGAAATCAATTTTAATTTTAAATTTCATGTTAAGATACAATTTTATTTGTAAATGAAGGTATCTCATTCACGCTAAGAGGTATATCTTTCGAGCATTACAATACACTGGAAAAAGGTGCTTTTGGTATGCATATATGATTGAAATACTGAGAAGAACTTCTGGCTACTATTTTTCTAACATATATTATGAATAATTAATAGGAATCCAGTAATCTGTGTTTGATAATTGCTTTTTTAGCCTTTACTTTGATATCTATTCCAGATACAGATGGTATTTATAAGCTTAAACTAAGCTTAATCAGTCATTTCATGGATGCAGTGATTGTTTTTAAAGTTTATTTTAAAAAGATGATTTGAAAAGTCAGGGTGAAAGAATGAAGTTTTTCTTTCTTGAAATAGCACATGACATGCACAATAGAGTCAGAAATTATTCTGGTGTAAAAGGCAAGGTCAGCAAAAGATTATGGTGTAAATAGTAGATTGTTCATAATCGTAACTGATAGAAAGCATACAAAAGGGTCATATATATTAAGTAGCATTTTTAAATATCAGCAATTGCTCTTTTACTTTGAGATTATGTTACCTTAAACCATTAGGTTAAGATACATAGCTATATATTTCTCAAAAGTGAAAATAATTCTAACATAGGCAAAAAGTAAAAGCATAAATATTCTTTAAAACTCAATATTACTGGATCAGAAAGCTCTGCCTAAAATAAGAGAATGGATTCACTTTACCTACTAAAGTTGCAGAAAAAGAATTTATCATAATATGCTGTTGCAGGACTCCTTTAAGGGCCGCTGCATTAGCACACTAAAGGGCCTAGGTGAGGTGCAGGGGAGGGATTATCTAAGGACATTTAACACTTCCTGCTTTCCATAACAATGGGAGGAAGGTCTGAGTTGCATGGGTATAAACTAGCCGGTTCCGCTCTCCCGGTCTTCTTCCCGGTGGGATCTCGCCTTGTGAGCGTTTATTCCCCTTGGAAGTTTATACACGTGGTGGTCGCCATCTTGGCCTACACGTGGCTGGGGTTCTAGCCTGGAATCCTAAGCATCGGGTTTTTCCTTTTGCTGATTTGTATGCCTGAACCTGTGATAAGTAAAGCCTTTAAAACTGCATCGGATTCCTGAGTGTTCATCCATTCCTCGCCGGCCGGAGGTAGAAGGGAACTTCGCTTCCCGGCACTGTCGGGGGACCCAGGCGGAGCGCCCGACAATATGCCATTCTAATGGCAAGATAAAATTGTGGGAATGTGAAAAGTTGTGACATCAAACTGCATATTTGTTGTTAATGTCTATGATCAGGAACTGAAACACGGAAGTACTTACCAAGAGAGCCAGTGAGTCAAGAGGCCTCAGAGAAGGAAAATCAATGGGATTTATGTATGTGCATGTCACATATAACTATAACTAACTATAACTATAACTATAACTATAACTATAACTATAACTATATATACATATATATATATATATATATATATATATATATGTATCACGATCTTCCCGTTGTTCATCTATTTGCTAGAGCGGGCACCAGTAATATCTCCATATGTCCTGTCTCATGCCAGTAGAGCCAGGGGGCATCGGCTTGCTACAGGAACATAAAGAGCCTCAAACCATTATATTAGGTCATGGGAATGACCTAATGTAATTGTTACTGGAATTTGGCATATCAAATACAGCACGAGAAGCTTGCCAGGCTTGCCGAGCGGGGAGGCAAACTTTTTAAACACCTCCAAATATATATATATATATATATATATACATACATACATATGCATACATATATATATGTATGTATAAATAACACATAGTAAATAAGGTAAACAGATACATTAATTGATGTGTAATACATAAGAGAAAAGACTGACAAAATTATCCAAGCCACCTTAATCTAAGATCTAAGAGCTCTGGAAACCAAAAGTCTTTCCTGTAGTTCTAGCTGAATCCATTTTCCTAAAAAAAAAAAAAACTATTGATATAGTTTTTTCTTTAAAATTGACAGGCCCAGAGCAATGGTACAGAGGGTCAGAGGGTAAGGCATTTACCTTGCATGCTGCCAACCCAGGTTCTATCTCTGGCATCCCATACATTTCCCGAGCACTTCCAGGAGTAATTCTTGACTGTCGAATCAGGTATAACTCCTGAACACCTCCCGGTGAGATCATCCCAAAAATAATTTTTTAAAAATCATGATAAAGACCCAGAGAAAGCTAGGTTAGAGTCCCAAAGGTGCCAAAAGCAAGCGCTTTCATTCCAAGTTCGCTAGGTAGAAGAAGTTCCCTGTCTAGAGATTGTTGGATGACAGACTTAGCAAGCTTTGGAGCTTTGCTGTTTTACCCATTCACAACTTAATTGGTTGACATATTCTTAAGCCAAGGTTCATTCTAATGAGATCTATCTTCTATGTAAACACTGTATAGGGTGTGGCAGTTGTAGAAGTCACCTTGAATCTGAATAACTTATGACTTATACATCTACTAAGACTTCTATGTTATCTAGATTGGCACAGCTCCTCTTTATACCCACTGCACCCAGCATGGGACAGTTCAAATTTACCAGGAGACTGCCACCTGGCTACGTTGAGACTATCTTTAAGATTATAGGAAGGATCATACTAGTTTGCCCTCACGCAGGCGAGTGTCACCCTTTCAATATATGAAGAACAAAATACTCAGAATCACCTTGGTGCAGATAATAAATAAGCAGGACCTTGTGGGTATCATCTAGATTACATGAAGCCCATGAAATTAAGATTTATTACTTTATTCCAGCTCTTGCTCTCTCTCTCTCAGAAGAATTTTCTCTATTTTGTTGGATAAAACTGAATAACCATTAGATATTTAGATTAGATTTAAGTTTTTTACCTTGTCGTTTATTATACTTTGCATTTTAAGCTTTCATTAAGTAGATTTATAGTTCTATGTCACAGTGTATCCTGATGCAATTGTTACAATGTAAATATACCTCTTGCACCAACTTTGGGGTAGAAAAAAAAAACTTGATAAATCCCAGAAGGACGATCCTTTTTGCACCATTACTGGAGTATTTTTTCCCAAAGTGATTGATCACTTGATCACTTGTTATCCCATTATTCATCGATTTGCTCAAGCGGGCACTAGTAATGTTTCCATTTGACCCTATCACATGCCAGTGTAGTCCAATGGCATCTGTCTGTTTCGGGGATATTGAGAGCTTCGAATTGTTTGTTTAGGGTCCTGATAAGGAAGTATGACCATCTTGCAGGTGGGTGGCCATGCAATCTTTTGGTGTCCCGGGGATCCAATCAGTAACGGCTCTTGTCCAACGGTCTTCTCCAGATCGCATTATATGACCAGCCCATCGATTTTCGATGTTCTGGCAGACGATACAGCATCCTTGATTTTAGAATAGTGATGGAGGTCAGAACTCCGAATTCCCTCTCTCACTTGAGTGAGGTGTGATATTCCAAGCATGACTCTTTCCATTCCTCTTTGGGAGACACGAATGGTATTCTCATCCTGCTTTGTAAGGCCCAGGTCTCTGAGGCGCATGTCAATGCAGGGAGAACGGTGGAGTCAAAGAGGTGTGCCCATAGCCAGAGATTCTTTGTTCTTTTGACTATTGTTTCGATGCTTTTGAAGGCATTCCATGCCGCTCTTTTCCTCCTGCACAACTCAGGTTTCAGATTGCTCATCCTGTTGACATCTCGACCCAGGTACACATAACTGCTGCATTCACAGATGTCTGTTCCATTGAGAGTGAATGGGGCCTCTGGAACTAGTTCATTTCTCATGAACATAGTTTTGTTGAGATTCAGCTGTAGACCTATCCTTCCACATTCTCAGTCAAAGTCAGCCAGCATTTGTGCCGCTTGGCTGATGTTTGGTGTTATTAGAATGATGTCATCAGCAAAGCATAGGTGGTGTAGTTGCCGACCATCTATCTCACTCCCACTTTTTCCCATTCTAATTGTCACACGATGATTTTGAAGGTGGTGCTGAAGAGTTTTGGTGAAATGGTACCACCCTGCCGAACCCCTCTTTTGGCGTTGATGATCACTTCCCTGTAGACTGGTGAGATCCTAGTGGTGAAACCGTGATATAGTTCATGAAGGATCTTTATGTATTGGATTTGAACGCCCTGTTTGACTAGGGCTTCTATGACTGCTTCAGTCTCCACAGAATCGAAGGCTTTCTTTAAATCAATGAAAGTGAGACAGAGCGGCATCTTGTACTCCCTACAAACCACAATGAGCTTGGTTACTGTGTGGATATGGTCAATTGTGCTGAATCCTTTTCGGAAGCCAGCCTCTTCATCCTCTTCATCCCAAAGTGATTACTTTAATTTATTATGCCCCAAAATACACCTTATCATTTGTTTGAAAATACCAAAAAATAAACAAAACGCATATTTTATTTCTGCATTTTTCAACTAATAATAACTGCATAATATCATTAAATTAGTTTATTGCCCTGCTCAGTAATATTTTTTATTGTAAGTTGTTTATTTTTAACACTTTATAGATATTTCCAATGATTTCTAAACTGGGTTTTTAAAAGACAAGATAAGTATAAAGGTACCAATATATATTTTTGTTGTATATACAAACATATGTTTTAAGAGTCAAATATTTTCAAGACTTACAGGGCACTGTTTTAGCATTGTTTTCGTCCTGGATATATAGTCGTAAAATAAACTTTAAAGGTTTTCACATCTGAAAATGAGATAGGTTTTGTTGTGGAAGAGGGCACGTGTAGCTAAGTCCTGGAAATAATAACACCCTTTCTTTTAATGTCTTTTCAGCTCGTGTTTTTGGGTCATACCTGCGGTTCAGGGCATATTCCTCGCCCCGTACTAATGGGTCACTTCTGGAAGTGATCAGGGACCACATGCAGGCTTTGCCCTATGCAAGGTAAGTGCCTTAACCCCTGTAATATCTCTCCAGTCCTTTAGTTCCTCTATTTAATGGAAACATTTATAGATATTTTTCTCAAACTTCCAAGAGGAGTCCTTAATCTTTAATATGGTGATCATTTTAACCAGATTTATGAAAGTGGGAAACAAAGTGAGACACTTAAAATAAATGTCTATACTGTTCATTAATTTAAAGTATATTTTAACATTTATTTTAGTATTTTATACACATATACAATGAAAGCATTAAGACCATGTGTCTTTTCCAAAATAAGCATTTATATTTAGAATTAGGATATATTTAGAAAAGAGTACTTCCTAATAGAGATTTGTAATTTAGTTCTAAAACAAAGAGAATCTCCTTAATTTTTTTATGTAGTTTACAATTACACTACTGGACTATACTGTTATATATAGTATAATTCAGAAGTGTAATTGTAAACTACATAAAATATTACTTTTATAGTAATAAAATTACTATTACTAACTCTACGTACTAACTCTACAATTCATGAAAACTAATCTTCAAAATTCAACATAAATTTTTCCTTCCCACAAAAGAAAATAGTATTCACTATAGTAGCACTGATATATGTCTCAGAAATATGAGTATTATTTTAATTAGGTGATTATACATAATTGTAATTATACACATGTAATTGTAATTATACATAATTTGAATTATACTGTACATTATGTAATTATACATAATTTTAATTGCACATTTGTCATAAAAATCTAAAATGTTAGGCACAAAATATCTAGTAAGTCACCCATTTAATCCTTTACTGAGAGTTATGCCCCAGAGATTTTATATAAGGATTATTTTTATTCATATAAATTAAAAAATGATATAAGTCTTCTTTTTACCAATCTATTTTTATATTCAATCAATATTTCAAAAGATGTTGTTCTGTGTAAGCTTGCTTTTAAGTATCTTAGAATATGTTGTGAGTCTTTTTCAACCCCAGCCCAGGTATGCCGATCCAGAGACTCCACACACACTGGGCAGAGCTGCTACCTGCTCTCCCTGTGCCCAGCTGATCACGAGCGCGCGGTGAGGGATGGCAGGTTCTAACCCTGGCTTGCCACCCCAGTGAAGCCTTGCAAGAAGCCATAAGAACCCCCACACCATGAGGGCTGCCATTTTCCACATCTGGACTCCCCTCTCATCAGAGCTCCACTCAGCACAAGAGCTGATCACAAATCCGGTTCATTAATAAATGCTCGATCTTGAGGTGACTATAAGAGTATACCACCCACACAGCAGAGACTGGCAAGCTACCCATATCATATTTGACATGCCAAATACCAGTAACAATTATAGACCTCATTCCCATGACTTGATGGAATAGTTTGAGGCTCATTATGTTCCTGGAGCAGGAAGATGCCCTTGGGCTCCACTAACATGAGACAGGACATATAGAGATGTTACTGGTGCAGCTCGAGCAAATCGATGATATATAGGAAGATAAGTGATACAAGTGAAGAATATGTTGTGAGTTGCAATGTGAAAGGTTTATTAGTATATTCTTGAAGAACTCAATGTAATGAAACTCATTTATAGGTATATGAGGTAAGAATCAAATTTACTTTCAATCTTTCTATTCACAGATTCCTATTGGTATGTCTAGTACTGTGAATAGTATGGAAACCTATCCTAAATATTCTTTATACCGAGAGATTTTGACTTCCAGCACCATTGACACTTCCTGTTGCTGATGCCAACTAGGTTAGAAGCTTGTTTTAATTGCCCTGACCTGATGAAACAGTCTTGAGAACCCAATGGTGATAATAAGGAAATCAAAATTGTTGTTACCCTTATAACCACTAAAATGGTATTTACTTGCTAGGTTTTTACATACATATTATGTGGGGAGATGCTTTTAACTTGAAAATCACGATCACGATCACGATCTTCCCGTTAATCATCTATTTGCTAGAGCGGGCACCAGTAATATCTCAATATGTCCTGTCACATGCTGTAGAGCCAAGGGCATCGGCTTGGGACAGGAACATAAAGAGCCTCAAACCATTATATTAGGTCATGAGAATGATCAATATAATTGTTACTGGCATTTGGCATATCAAATACAGCACGAGCAGCTTGCTAGGCTTGCCGTGCGGGAGGCATACTCTATAAACACCTCCAAATAAAGCCTTTATTGATGAACCACTCGCGGCGAGCGCGAGCCGGGCTGTGATGGGCTGGTCGGCTGGGTGGAGTTCTGATGAGAGGGAAGTCCAATGTGGAAAATGGCAGCGCCCGTGGAGTGGGTGGGGGGTCGCTCTGGCTTGTTGAGGAGGTTCTGCTGGGGTGGTGGGCCAAGCTGGAACCCACCATGCCTCCCGACTGCCTCATGAACGGCTGGGCACAGGGAGAGCAAGGAACCGCTCTGCCCCATGTCTGAGAGTCTCTGGACCAGCATACCTGGGCCGGATTGAGGAAGAAACTGCTCCAGGGTGGGTGTCGATGATCCGGGCTGTGATGGGCTGGTCGGCTGGGTGGAGTTCTGATGAGAGGGAAGTCCAATGTGGAAAAATGGCGGCGCCCGTGGAGTGGGTGGGGGGTCGTCTGGCTTGTTGTGAGGTTCTGCCGGGGTGGTGGGCCAAGGCTGGAACCCACCATGCCTCCCGACTGCCTCATGAACGGCTGGGCACAGGGAGAGCAAGGAACAGCTCTGCCCCATGTCTGAGAGTCTCTGGACCAGCATACCTGGGCCGGATTGAGGAAGAAACTGCTCCAGGGTGGGTGTCGATGATCCGGGCTGTGATGGGCTGGTCGGCTGGGTGGAGTTGTGATGAGAGGGAAGTCCAATGTGGAAAATGGCGGCGCCCGTGGAGTGGGTGGGGGTCGTCTGGCTTGTTGTGAGGTTCTGCCGGGTGGTGGGCCAAGGCTGGAACCCACCATGCCTCCCGACTGCCTCATGAACGGCTGGGCACAGGGAGAGCAAGGAACCGCTCTGCCCCATGTCTGAGAGTCTCTGGACCAGCATACCTGGGCGGATTGAGGAAGAAACTGCTCCAGGGTGGGTGTCAATGATCCGGGCTGTGATGGGCTGGTCGGCTGGGTGGAGTTGTGATGAGAGGGAAGTCCAATGTGGAAAATGGCGGCGCCCGTGGAGTGGGTGGGGTCGTCTGGCTTGTTGTGAGGTTCTGCCGGGGTGGTGGGCCAAGATAACTTGAAAATATTGGTGTATTGGTTAACTTGAAAATAAATTTAATATATAATTAGAGCTTTCTGCAAGCTAATTTCAGTTTTATCATTTTATTTTATCTTACTTTTTTTAGAAAATCACATATTTGCTGATTGAACTTACAATATGTTTTTAGCATTCCTGTGTGGTTGAATTGTTGTTTTGCACTATTGCTTAGTTAGAACTACTCTTTCGGTGATAGGCAAGGTATGTAACTCCCTACCTCCATCCAGTACCTATCTTCCTGTTTCATGTTCATGTGTGTGACCTACAGGTGAATTCATTAGTATCTACTATATGATTTTGCATATATAATCATGCCATAGGTGAGAAGCATATTTTTCCTTTCAATGAATATCTGTATTATATAAATGCCTACAGAAAACTGTATGTACATGTATAGGTGTGTGTATGATATATATATATATATATATATATATATATATATATTCACTTATTTATTTATTTTGCTTTTCGGGTCACACCGCAATGCTCAGGGGTTACTCCTGGCTCTGCACTCAGGAATTACTCCTGGCAGTGCTCGGGGGTCATACGGGTGCTGGGGACCATACGCAGGTTGGCCAAGTGCAAGGCAAACCTCTACCAGCTCTACTATCGCTCCAGTCCCACATATGCATATTTATACCTGCATTTGTATATAATCATCACTCATCCAATCTCAGTTATCACCATCCAAAAGTCATTTAAACATGGAGAGCATCCTGCTGAATGAAACGAGTCAGAAGGAGATGGACAGAGATTTATTGCGGTCGTTTGTGGGATGTATACAAAGTAGTACAAGTTCTTTTGTTGGGGTCTGAGCAATAGGTCAGTGGGGTGGGTACTGGCTGAGCAACTCCAGCACCCAGAGAGTAGCCGGAGTCCCACCAGGAGTTATCCCTCAGTGATCCTTCAGCCTGGAATCAGCCCTGAGCACTGCCGGGTGCATCCCTAAAACCCATTTAAAACCTAATTTAAGAAGGAAAACCTTGAGGACAGAGTAGAGGCTAGAATAGGGGCAGTGCAGAAACAAGTCCCATACTTGTTGTCCATACTTGGTACCCCATGGATATTCTGGCTAAAGGAGAGTGCCACTAAATTAAAACCAGCCAGTCGCTGACGCAGAGAGCTGGCCTGCGATGGGGTGTGTAAGAAAGGCAGCAACATGTCAGCCAGCTGCCGGCTCTCGAGACAAGGAGGATGGCTGAGTTTTAATATGTCTGAATAAGACTCTTCAGGTCCAAATTGGCATCACTGGAGAGCAAGAGAGTTGATGTCCCAGAGTTGAAGTTGACTTCAGGTTCCAACTTCACAGGACCTTGGCTTCACAGGACCATGAAGCCCCAGTATTCACCACCAGTGGGGTGATCCACCAATATTTCCTCCCTGGACCAGTCCACGCCGCCCACAGCATATGACTGAGGAAAACCTCCCTGAGCATCATCTCTGGAGACTCACATGGCATGTGCCCCTGGTCAGGTTCTCTGGATCGGTGGCTGCAGCCCACCCAAAGTGCCCAAGTCATTAAAGGTTGCATTCCCAACTCTGACCCTAGTTCCCAGGGTTGTGGCAGCCATTGCTACTGGGGTCCAGGAGGCTTGGCACCAAAAAGCACATCTGCCGAGACCCACAGAGCAAGTGCCCCAGAGCCTGAGGATGCCCTACCACTTCCCGATACCCCAAAATTACCACCATGCCTCTGGCTAGACTCCAACAACTCAGGACCAAGTTTCCTGAGAAATTAAACAGCCAAAAGTTAGGTATGTGGAACCATATCCACAGAGTGCCTCTAGTTCAGACATAGTAGCTCATTTATCAGCCAGGTTAGAGATGCTTAAATAAATACGGAAGGAGATCAGAAGCCTCAGTGAAGCTCTTCACCAGTAGAATCCAGACTCATAATCAATCTCAAGAAAGATGAACATGATGCAGAGATGCTCCTAAACCTTGTCCAAGGCTAAGTTATCGGGTACCCTGGAGGAAGCAGGTAAGCCCACCATCTGACCAACCAGAATCCAGACAACCAAAACCTCCACACTCCACAATCTTCACCATGTTTCTGGGTGAACTCTACTGCTCGTAATTAGCCTCATCCAGAAAGCAATATTTTGATAAACTCAGATATGCAGGAATTGTGACTTAAATCTCTCCACTTTCTTAGAGTTGTGGGTGGATTACCTCCCTCCATAGGCCTGCAACTCTGGAAGTCACTGCATTCATGTATGAGTCCCCAAAAAACACCCAGGTAAAAATTTATCTCCAGCTGTATTGCCTTGTTATAAATCTTAGACTTCATGGAGTACACAGTTGCAACAACACTCATAAATGAAGAATATTACACCAGATTGGATAGGATGTAAATAGAAGGCATCTCATTTTGGTTCATAAAATATCAACACAGAAAGCTTAACCTCTAACATCTTAACCTCTCAGCCTTTTAATCTCTTATACAAAGGCTTAATACCTCCATGGTGAGATACATAATCTTCACTAACTTTCTTTTGAAGAAACTTTTTTATCATTCTTATAGCAAATTATAACAAGCAATACAAAATAAATAATTGAGCCTGATGTGGAGGCAGGGTTAATGGTTGGGTGGGAAAATTGGACATAAAAGTGATGGGAAAATGAAATGATGATGGGGTTGGTGATGCTATATTGAATATTATGACAAATTGCCATTAACACTCTTATAAACCAGTTTTTATATAAGGTATAATGGAAAACTAAAATAAAAATTAAAAAAAGAAGAGAAAAACATAGTATGAGACTAATAGCCAAGGACAGAAATGACAGGGGCCAAGAGGACTGGTCCATGCTTAGAAACTTGCCACAAATATGTTGGAAGAACAGTAAGGATATAGATGGTACTGCTATGGCAATAATACTTGAAATGATCACCCTTGACAGAACTGAGTGCTGAGAGAAAGGTAAACAGTTAACCTTTCAGTTTCTGTATTGTGAATCAGAATGCCCAAAAGGGAGAGAGAGAGAAAGGAGAGAAAGAGAGAGAGAGAATAAAAGAGAGAAAAATGAGTTTGGGGGAATTGGTAGAGTAACAACCAATTTTACCATTGGTGCAGGAAATGTACACTAGTTATGGGACAATGTTGCAACATTGTATAACTGAAACCCAAACATTAAAAACTTTAACTGTGCATATCTTAATAATTCAATTACAAAATAAACAACAAAATGGTAAGTAAATAGTAGTTGATTTTTTACCTCTCAAGTAGGAAAGACAACATGATATGCTCCTGCTGGCTGTACAGTGATAATTATCAAGACTACCCTGCCCATGAAATACACCAAACAATGTCCCTTCTGTTTGCTCTTTATAGACTACAGTGGCTAAAAGACATCTGTGATGAACAGAATATGTTTTACTTGGCATTGTGGCAAGTTGAGCTTTTGATCTGTCTAGACAGCTCTAACAGTGAATCAGATATGTTGTTTGAACTGTAGTTTCTTCATGTCATTTAGGTTTGCTTACACTTTCCTTTCTAAAGTTTGCGTGAAAATTTTCTATCAGTCTCTATCAGATTGTATAGTGCAGGTTGATTTTCTTCCATTTATCAAGTCATGATATTCAGTTCAAATATGTTTCATACTCTATTTCTGAAACAGTTACCTGTCTGTGGTGCTCTATACATGAACAACTTGCTCAAGCTCTGTGTGTGCATTAGACATAAAACATGTCTAATCTACAGAATCTAGTAGTATTTGCCATTCTTAAGACAAATTCTAAGGTATGAATGGAAAAACAAAAGTCATACCTTGGATATCAAAAAAGTCTTCCCTAAACTTAACATGAGTAATCAGTAAGATGAACATTAATTTTACTGAGATCCTATGTGAAATAACACTTATTTCTGTATCATTAAGTCTGTTAGTTCCTTTCCTAGGATTACTTTATTTTCCTCTCTGCATGTTAGGGATAATGATGATACCTGATACATAGCAGCTTTGTGAAGGGTAAAGTGATTATAAGCATCTATAGCACAACGCCTCATATATAGTGAACATCAATGAAGTTTCTTTTCATTCTAACACTATGGTTTTCTTAAGTAACTAAGTAAAATTCATAAAATTAGGCACTTAAACAACCATCAAACCAGGGACATTGATCTTACGTTGCTTTCTTTCTGAATCTGATTGTCTATCCCTTTCTGTCACTCTGTCTCGGTCTCTATGTCTGTCTCTGTATCTCCATCTCTGTCTGCCTTTGTCTCTCTCTCTCTCTCTCTCTCTCTCTCTGTTTTCTTTTTGGTATCAGTTTTGTTTTTAGGGGCAAACTCAGTGGTAGTCAACTTTTTTTTGATTACAGTTTATGACTATAGTTTATAAAATAGGTTGTTATGATGCCTGAATAGTCTCTTTGATGTGGCTCCATTTTATATATTTACTATCATACTGACACTTTGAAACTCACTGCGGCAGCAAGAATGCAGACAGTGCCACTAGTATATAAGTTAGCAAAATATATCAGCTACTTGAATATTGCAGAACAGGTGGGGTTAAATATGTAAAACTAAATGTTTGTAAAAAATAATTTGCAATCTGCAGTCAAGAAAAAGAGAATATTCTTTCCTTCCATCAGAGTTCCTTAGAATTTTAATTTCTTATTCTCTCATCTCTGTAAACATTTGGATGACAGGTCTTGATCACACTGGTGACTCCAGGAATAAAAGATCAGGTCTTATACAGATTTTATCTGGTCGATGTTTATGAAAATCAGTATAGAAATCAGAAGATATACAGTAAGTACGGTGCTTGTTTATGCAGCTGAGGCCCTATTTTACCCATAGCATTGCTTATATTCCTTTCAACACATCCAGGAATGATCACTGAACAAAGCCAGGAATAAATCCTAAACACAGCTGGGCGAAGCCTACCCTACCACTCCCCAAAAACTTAATCCTTAATTTATTAATGATGTTATAATCCTATATATTTTATACCCTTTTCCTTTATTTTTGCCAATACGACAATGTACACTGAATATTTTCTTATATTCCAAAAAACAACTAAAATAATTTAATTAAAAGTATAAGTCATCAGGGGGCCGGAGTGATAGCCCAGTGGGTAGGGTGTTTGCCTTGCACTCGGCTGGCCCATGCTGTCCAGGGTTCGATCCCTGGCATCCCATATGGTTCCCGAGTACCGCCAGGAGTAATTCCTCAGAGCCAGGAGAAACCCCCTGAGCATTACCGGGTGTGAGACAAAAGGCAAAAAAAAGTATAAGTCATCAGTAATTTTTACTTGACCTTAATATATTTCCTGCTCTGTTTAACAACTTTGTCATGATCCAGTTGAATGAGAATATCACTCATCAAGATAAATTCTGGGAATTGTTTTAAATGTTTTCTCAACATTTCCAAACCAAAAGTCTCTTCTCTGAGCCTTTCCGTTAAAACTAGCTAGCGTCTTAAACCACTTAGAACTTGAGTTTATACAACGTATTATAAAGACAGAAGTAATGTAAAACTTGAAAATGATAAAAGTTTCTAAATGTTCGACAACCAAAAATTAATCTAAAGTCAAGGCAGAAGATATCCAAGGCCGGATTGTTTGTCAAAGGTATTCCATACTCTATCTCTCAGGAAAAGTTGGTATAAATGAGAAAGTTTAAGAAGCTCTAATTCAGTGCAAACAATGAAAATGGCACCCACCCACCCTATCATCCCTCCACATTCAAGAAGTTTTTTTCGTAGACGTGTAGCTGATTGTATTAGTATTCTGAGGGCATTTCTTGATTCCTCTTTTGTTTTTTTTTCCTTTTTTGGGTCACACCCCTGCGATGCTCAGGGGTTACTCCTGGCTCTTTGCTCAGGAATTGCTCCTGGCGGTGCTCAGGGGACCACATGAGATGTCGGGGATCGAATCAAGTCGGCCGCGCACAAGGCAAACACCCTTCTGGGCTACCGCTCCGACCCTTGATTCCTGTTTCACATCATATAAACATTATATTTTTTTAAAAACTTTTTGTGTTTCATTTTTCAGAACTAGTCTCCATTTTGTCTCATACTAGTTAGAACATTCTAAGTTCTGACATTCAAATGTGAATGCATTGTACCAAATAAAGCCTGCTCTGTCGGACAGTTCACTTTTTATTTCGATTCCTTTTTCAGGATGGAGTAATCTCTCCTCTTTCCCCATGCCTTTCTTCCTCTTTTAAAACTATGATTGAGGGTTTCTTATCCTGTGTTCTCCCTCACATGACTGAAGCAATGTGTGCGTTCTTTCAGCTGCTGGCAGGAATAAATATGAAATGGCTACAGCGTATATTGCAATGGCATGGTTTTAGGAATTTCATCATATCTTTTCTGTGACTCGTTGGAAATGAGACATAATCTTTGCTGGGCAAAGTATTTGACTTTGACAAAGATTCAGGAAACGTTTCAATATAGCAATGCCGTTCATTCAATTTGAAAATTCAGAAAGACTGCTTGTAGAATACATTGGAAAAATAGGGAGATTATTAACAAAGCCAAACTAAAGATGAGCTCGATTACTTTAAAAAAAATAGTATAAAGGAGGACTTCAAGCTCAAAAGACTCATGGAGACAAAAACTCTTATAGATTTTCAAACGCTTCCACATAGAAACAAATTGGCCAGAGAAAATAGTAGCTAAGTTAAGGGGGTAATATGATGAAAGTAAAGCAAGCAAAGAAACAAACATGTCATCACTCATTACAGAATGGAAGGTATTAAAAACCAAATGAGTGGTCTTTAGATCCGCTAGATAAAAATCACCAAAACAGAAAAGAACAGAATGACAGAAACATGAGAAATTGATATAATGGTATTAGGGGGAACGTGTGCATCACAAGTTTCAGATGGACAGGAGGAAAGTTTTCAAGAATAAGTCACTCCTTTTAAAAAGTAGATAAAGAAACAATAAAGTAGGAAAAGTATTCATGATTGGAAGAATTAATATTGACAAAAGGATCATTCCACCCAATCATAGATTAAATGGAATCCCTTTCAAGGTTCCATTGGCTGGGTATGGTAGTTTAAAGAACTTTCTTGCATGTGGCTTTCCTTGTTCAACTCACAGTACAACAATGTCCCTTAAGCATCATTGGGTTAGTCTTAGAGTTCCCTGAGCACCGCTGGATTGACTTGGCTAACCTACAGCATTGTAGGAGCAAACTAACACTGAAGCTTTGAGCCCTCACATTGAACCTAAGCCTGGTTGTCAAAGAAAAGCAATGCGGGGACCTTGTGTTCACACACACACACACACACACACACACAGAATTTTTTAGTCAGATGTAAGAGATGAAATCTTGCCCATTGCCTCAATTTGGATGGAATTAGAGTGCTATGATTAGTAAACTAAGTCAGAGCAAGAGGGAGAACTGGGAGGTCATGAAGTTCTTATGGGGCATATAAAAAGAAATAAATGGAGGGGACGGATGGTGCCTGATGGAAATTAGCCTACAAATAGAAAATCAGTTTCGGATTCTGAACAGTGAGGGACAATTGGAGCAGACTCGGGTGTCCCAGAAAGAGTTTTGGAGTATTTGAGACACTTTGGAGATTATGCCAGAAATTGTGCAAATCTATATTAGAAGAATAAATATCAACACTGCTAGAAAACAGGATACTTCACTGATAGTAATATTAAATAAAATGTCAATGTTATGTGTAAAAATAAAATATATTCCAAGACAAATACCAATTTTAAAAAACCATTAAACTTTAGTAAACTACACAAATAACAGATGTCACTTATTTCGAAATCAAAAGGTTTTCTGTGCAGTTCACAATATCCCCAAAATCATCATTCATTTTTTTAGTCAGACAAAAGAAAAACTTTCTCAGAAAGTCCCTAGCCCAATTATTAGTAGGCTTGAGGAGGGGGAAACCAATTTTGTAGCTGTTTCAAGAATATCCAGAAATAGACTGTAAATGGATCAATAAGGTGTCACAGTCACCCAGATCATAGCCTGTCAAAAGGTCCTCCACAAACTAGTAATGAAAGAGCAAGCTCTGTCAGCAGTAGTGAAAGAGTTGTTGTACACTTTTCTTTAATGAGCAATTCAGAGATCAAGATGTTCATTCAAGAATCCTACTCAGAGTAGTTAAAGTAACTTTACCTCTCTGCGGCAATTCTATATCAGAATTATGGAAAATTTTCCTCATACACTGAGTTTTAGGTTCTTGATTTCTTAGTATGGCAATTCTCACCTCTCTTTTTAATTGTTATAAACCTAATCTTCAAAAACTCTGAATCAGAATGACAAGAAGCTTTCTATAAGGAATATCCAGTGTCCAAGCTATTCCACACATACTTCCCATTCTTGCATTTTTTTTCTCCAGTACTTCAATTTAACACTTTGATTTCCTCTTCAAAATGTAAGTTGATTGATTTTTTTTGTAAAAAAAGAAACACTACTGTATTCTCTGATACTGTATTTCATATGGCCCCTGAAACACTACCAGGAATAATTCCTTAGTACAGAGCTGGGAGCAAAACCCATGAACAGAGTCAAGTATAGCCCCAAACAAACAAATATATCAAATTCTAGAGTAAATATCAAATTCCAATAAACTCAACTAACAAAAGTATGGACAAGGAAAATCACAATACAATTTTGGACACCCTATGGAAAGGAGAAAGTAAACAAGAGGGAATCAGATATCTGGGTGCATAATCAGTGTGTTTACCTGACTGAGGCCTACTCACCCATAAGTGAGGAAGAATTTAAGTATCTTGCAAATAAATCTATGAGGCATATTAAATTTTGAGCTTTTTTTCAATCAGACATGAAAAAATCTAATGTTTGAGGATGAACAAATACATATCTACCAACAGAAATTTTTAGAAATTAGAACTACTTGGAAGCAATGTGAGACACATAATTAAAATTATTTTATGTAGCACCTTATGAAATGTCCACCTTGAAGTAATAATTGGAATGTCAATTCTTCAAGATCCAGAATTATAACTCGTTATTTTCAAAAAAATTTGAATATGAAGAGAAAAATATAAAGACAATACTTAGGAGCAACTATGTTTGGTACATTTAGAGTAATAAAGTAATATAAAGATTTAATTAATATGAAGCCAAAAATTCAATAACTGATAGATGAGCAGGATTTAATATTAAAAACATCTGAGGTAAATAGAATATACAATTAAAAGTCACATAAAATATAGAACACTTACCAATAATTGAGAGATAAAAATATAGGTGGTAAAACTATAACCTCAAGATGCTATAATACAAAAACATAATATATCTGAATTGAGTCCTAGAAAGAAGGGAGAGATAATTTGAGACAAAATATAGATA
>JAJIBD010038219.1:0-12976 GCA_021461705.1 Cryptotis parvus | reverse complement strand
GCGGATGAAAACTCAGAGATCCGAGGGCATTTAAAAGGCTTCTTACTTATCACGGAGTTCAGGCGTACGAATAAGTAAAGGAAAAAACCCGTTGCTTAGATTCCAGGCTGAACCCCAAGCCCCGTATAGGCCAAAATGGCGACCACCACGTGTAAAAACTGCAAGGAATGAGCGGCTCACAAGGAGAAGATCCCACAAGGAAGAAGTGAGAAGCGGGAACCCGGCTAGATTTAATATCCTGTAACTCAGACCTTCCTCCCATTGTTATGGAAAGCAGGGGAGGGTCCAATGCCCTTAGAGTAATCTCACTTGCACCTCACCTAGGGCCTTTACTGTACCTAATGTTTCATGAGCGAAATCTGCTTAGGAATGCTTTTGTAGTGTAGAGGAAGGGGTTTCTGTGAGGTGGCATGTCTCTGTACCTTGACCAACACAATGCCAGTCAAATTTTCTCCAAGCCTTCACAAGTCTCCTCTACTTCATTGTAGTTTTATATTTTAGTTGCCTTTGGGTATATCAGGAGCCATGCTTGTTTTTGCTTGGAAGCAAACAGCATTTCTCTCTGGTCTAGTTCTTAGGTGTCCTCATGGCCAGGCTAATATGCTGGTAAGATCTAGCTAGTCCCACGATGATTGTGATAGCATGGGAGAATATTTATACCAGCTAATTACAGCATACATGGTCGGATAAACTGCCACATTTAGACTACGCCCTTATCTAAGGAGTGATTTGGGGAGAACAATCCAAGCAGATTGCAGCGGCCTTTAGGAGTCCTGCAACAGAACAGAGCTACTACTGGCTCTCCCTGTGCCCAACCACTCCACGAGGGGTGCCCGGGAGTGATGGTGGTTCTAGCCCTGCTCCGCCACCCCAAGCAGAGCCTGCAACAAGCCAGACAACCCCCCACTCCATGAGGGCCTCCATTTTCCACATCCAGACTTCCTTCATCAGAACTTCACCTAGCAGACCAGCCTATCACAGCCTGGCTCGCACGGCCACAAGATGGCCATGCGGTTCATCAATAAATGCTGGGTTTAGAGGTGACTACAAGAGTATGCTACCCGCATGGCAGAGCCTGGCAAGCTACCCGGTCGTATTTGATATGCCAAATACCAGTAACAATTATAGACCTCATGCCCATGACCTGATGGAATGGTTGAGGCTCTCTTTATGTTCCTGGAACAAGCAGGTGCCCTTGGGCTCTACTTGCATGAAACAGGACATATGGAGATGTTACTGTGCCTGCTCAAGCAAATCAATGATGAATGGGAAGACATTGATACAGTGATATAGAATAATACAAAAGATATATGTACAGATGTCCTTGTACCTCTGGGGTATATGTATATGTAAAACATAATTATATACATATACATAAAAGGCTTTAACAGCATTGTTATAACATGCAATGAAACAAAGTTGATAAGAGTAATGAAAAGGAATAGAGAATAATTTTACAATTATGGAAGAATTGCTTCCCCAGAAAGACATAAGTATCATAAATGTCTATGTATCTAATTAGAGAACACATAAACTGTAAAAACCTGACAAAAGTCAAATGAGAAAGAGACATGTTCACAATCTTAATGAGAAGGTTTTAGCATTCTTTTCTCAGCAATTAAAAAATGTATTAGACAAAGAATGAATTGAAGTATTTGAATAACCCTGCCAACAGTGTTGTACCAATGACAAATAAAATATGAAAATATAAACAAAATTATAGTCATCATATATGGTATGTAGTGATATTATAGTCAACATATATGGTATGTAGTGTAAAATTATAGTCATTATATATGGTATGTAATGATAAAACACCAGGAAAATATAAATACTCAATATTGTGAAGAAGCAAGTAGCAATTCAGCATGAATAGGGAAACACACACTGTTGTGGATTTTCTGGGTCCACTGGTGCATTCTGGGTTGACAACCACTTTACCAGAGCAATGATTAAGGACCAGGGCCACTGGCTTGTTGGTAATAATTTTCAGTTTGATTCAAGTAAAGTAGACCAGTAATAGAGACATCACTAAGGGTTGGGATAGGGGGTTACTGAGCAGGTCACAAACACTGAACAGATGTAGAGCCCTTAATTCTGGGGGGAAAGAAACTTCTATAATTCTATCCAAGGCTGCAGCACTTTAGACTCATTCTAGAGGTCCACCCTAGGGCTAGATTATCGCTTTCACATTTCCTTTATCTGTAACCTGTAAACAATCATATTACATTTGTTTCTCAATAATATTTCTAGTCATTTTGTATAAACACAGTAAGAGACAGAGACTTTTATCTTCACCTTGGAATACATTTAACACGATCTCTCTGGACTCATGGCAAAAGACTGACTTTTCCGGGGACATGTATGTTGTCATATATGCCAGACTATAGTACTCAGGCTAAGTTTTGCCTAGCCACCAAAAGTACTTATTCAGTTACTTCTTATGCTCCATGCAAGAGTTTATCCCATAATCCTGCATTTAATTTATTACACTTTTATGGTGCTTAGCCTGTCCCATGTTGAGGCCAAGGGTAGCTTCCTAATAGCTTGCCCTGGGTCCATCCGAGTCCCTCAGTGGGACCCTCTTTCTGGGGTGAAGGAGACTAAGGTCGACCTGAGGGCAGTTGAGGTTTAAGGAAGGTAAATATGACAGGAATATATATTTCAGAGTCAATTAACTACTAAATTGCAAAAGTATAGCATTAACTGTCTTCCTTTATGTATACAAAAAGGATATTGCTTTCATATAGGAATATGCAAAGGACATAAAGGAAAGAAGAAAAGGCAACATTTCACTTACAATACAAAATCCAAAGCGATCAGAAGCTTTATCTCTGCCAGGTGCTGTGTGTGATTAGGAGACAATATGACTAATGAGTAGGAGATGAAGATCACAGATAATTAGTTGTACCCCAGTGGTATAGGTAGGGTGTGCCTCTGGGAGCACTGATGTGGGTGCAATTCAATTAGCCTAAGCTCCCTGCAGGAGGACAAAGTAAAATCCAATGTATATCTTAAATGCCTAGGACTATAAGTCAACAGTATATAATGTCAAATATTTAAAATTATTTCACATATGTTTAAATGAAAACAATCTCAAAAGATAGTCACTTAAATCAACAGTCATATCCAGTGATAAGAGAAAAGCATCTTGTTTCTCTTTGTTTTGTTTTTGGTCCACATCAAGGGTGCTCAAAGCCTAACTACACTTAGGGATCCTCCTGATCAGGCTCATGGGACTATTTGGAGAGGCTGCGATTCAGACCAGGTTCTGCCACATGCAAGGCACATTCCCTACCTGCTGTTCCTGATTTGGAGGTTTCTGTTTGCACAAACATAGGAATGGCTATGGTATAATTTCTTTATCTTTCTTTATTACCGCAGCTGAGTTTTTTTGCTTTAATATTTTTGTGTTTACTTATTTCTAACTCTAAGCAATATTTATCTCTAGATCTAAGAGAAAGAAAATATTTCAAAGAAAATTATGATCAAATCAAGAAAAAAATTGGACAGAATAACTCTATACTGTTTAGAGTGAAATTAATCATTTTAAATGTTTATATTGAAGTAGAAAATATCACACAATTCTGCAGAATTCCAGATATATAAGACTCATCCAAACAAAAACCTATATAGTTGTATAAACTAATTTCATCTTAATTAAAAACAAGAACAAAAAAGTAAATGAAAAGGAAATACACAATAAAGATAAGAGTAGAAATCAATTTAAAATTAAATAGAGAAGAAAACAGTTGTGTATTTAAGAAAGACATAGAGAAAGAGGAAAAAATAGCAGGAACAGAATAGGCAGGAATGACATTTATTGCATATTTTATATATAAAGACATATTGTATAATGTGCATGGCTATTAAACTAAAGTGGAGAATTGTGTTTTAAAACTGTTGTTATGATGTCAAGTAAAAAAGAAAGGCATTGTGTTCTAATCAAAATAAAGCAGAATGTAAAATTAAAATGCCTTCACATAATAAATGAATAACCATCATCAAATCTTAACTATCTGAATAAAGTTTACAAGAATAAATATATGTGATTAATTTCAGGAATGGAATTTTGATTTAACACGCAAAATTTGATTCAAGTAATATGAACTATTAGAATAAAAGTAGAAAAATTATCGTTACATTTCTAAGTTACATTAAAAGCATGTTACAAAATTTCACAGAAATTATTAATTAAAAAATATCTCATGAAAGCAGGGACATCATGGAACTCCTTCATGTAACAAAAGCCATATATGACAAAACTACAACAGTAGGCAGTTTCATAATTTACCATTGAGGCAGTATATAAGCAAATAAGTCTGCTTTTATCATCTCTTTGATATTTTTGTATTATGGTTTTAACTTTTACGTATGGGGATGGGAGGGAAGAGAAAAAGGAAAAAGAAAGTAGGGCGGGAAGAAGGAAGGAAAGAAGGAAGGAACAAAGAAGAAAAGGGAGAAAGGGAGGGAGGATGAGAGGAAGGAAAATATGAAAAAATTGAGAAATTAGGGATAACTGGAAAGAAATATGAGGCATGATATGGATAGAAAAAGTAATATATCGTACTTTCCATTTGTATGTAATTTTTCTAATTGTGAATACAATTGTAAGGATTCTTAAAGAAACAAATTTAATAAATTTAAGAAAACCAAATGTTAAAAGACTCATATGTAAAGCATTTTAATTTCCATATAAAATCCCAAATAGTTTTGACAGATAAAATAAGAACTATATGATTCTTACGAGCATCTAACATGAACTAGATACATTTATCTTTATGATACCAGGATCCAAATAAGGCTCTAACAGTGAGCCATAATCCTCATCCATGAATTCATTTTATTTTTTCTTTATTTAATTGTAATTGAAGTGACTTGGATACAATAATGCTAATGTTTATTGCTTTCATGGAGTAAAATAACTATACCTTCACCACCACTAAAGTTTAATATAGCCCAGTTTTCCTGTTTCATTTTATTATATAGGTACTGAAAGCTAAAAATCATTAAAATAATTTGAAAACCTAAACTATTGAGGACATAAACATCCATATTATAGAATATTAATATTTCAATTTTATAAAATTATCATCAGAGGTTAGAGTGATAGGAAAGAGGAAAAAAGAACTTGCCTTGTCTGGTGCTGACCCATGTTTAATCTCTGGTACCACATATGATTCTTCCAAGCTTTACCAGGAGCAATCCTTAAACACAGAGTTAAGATTAACCCCTTAACACTATCAGGTGCAGCTCCCAAACAAAACAAAACAAAGATAACCATAGAATACAGTAAATTCTATATGAATACCGGAGACACTTTTTGTCACAATGGGAAAATAAGTCACACAGTTTACACAAAAACTATAATTTGAAGAACAGATTCAGAAAAGCAAACAAAATTAAGGCATTATCCCACCTAAAACTAGCAACAAAAATCAAGGAAATGTAGGTCTGGTGAAATAAAATATATTTACATCAGTGAAAGTAATAATCTATTCAAGAGTGAGAGAAACACATGCCAGCCAATTGCTTGTTCACAACATTACCCCAGAATTACAGGAAGAAAGTTTTTCTAAAAGATAAAAGAGAATATGGAAAGGGAGGCGCATCACTTAGTTTACATCATAATCATACCTTCAAACGTAATCCTAATCCAAGGTACAAAAATGATAAAATCTTTTTAGAAGAAAGCATGAAAAGGTCTTTCTTATACTAGGTTACTTAAATAGGACATAGATTAAATGATACATTTTTTAAAGTCACAGTTTATGCTTTATTTTTTGTTAAATACACTTTACTACTCAGTTAACAAATGTTACCATGAAGAGCAAAACATTTAGTGGGGAGAAAATATTTTGTTTACTCCATCTATCATAGTAATAAGATAAATGCTAACGTAGTGCAACCCACAATGTGTGGGAGAAGGAGGAGAGAGAGAGAGAGAGAGAGAGGAGATAAAAAAAACCTGCCATTTAGGCAGGATGTGGGAGGGGGAGGGAATTGGGGACATGGGTGGTGGTTGAGGGGCACTGGTGGAGGCGGGGGTGCTGGAACACTTTGTGACCAAAACCCCCAAGCGTGAGCAACGTTGTAATTGTATATCTCACGGTGGTATAATAAAATGTTAAAAAAAAGTAAATGAAAAAATACAAGTTTCAGTAATAAATACAGTTTCAAGAAAAAAAAGATAAATGAAAGATTGGTTATATAACAAAGATCATACTGTATCTTTTGTAAGTTTTTTTAAATGTTTACAATTTCTTTATAGACAAGAACTTGTAAACATTTGAACGATATAAACTTATAGCAAAAATGGAGAAATTATATTTTTAAGCATGATAAAGGTAAATGAAAATATATTTGCTCAAATAATTTTACATATATACAGTGATTTTTACATATATTTCCATTCACTTTCATCATGATGCTCAAATTTGCAAATAACATATGTCCATCAGGGAAAAGCAAAATATATTTCATTTATACAAAGGAGCACTAGTCACTAGTAAAATGGGTGAACTATTGTTACATGAAAGCATCAGGATGGATCTCAAGAGCATTAAATTCAATGAAATAGAGTCAATTTTAAGAGATTATGACTCTATGATTCCATTTATGTCACATTACTGAAATGACAAAATTAGAGACAAGATCAAAATAGTGGTTGCCGAGAGACAGGGAAGATAGTAGCGAGTGGATAAAAAAAGCATAAGAAGGAGCTGCATGAAGATTTCCTCATGGTGCTGGACTAATCTGCATCTTATTTCCATTGGTGATTACACAAATCTGTTGATTAGGGCAGAGTTCATGGAACTCCGCATACATATTTTCATGAATGCGTATAAGGAACTGATGAAATAAGGTGTACAGTCTTCTGAAATATATCATGTCATAGTTTTTATGTCCTACTATAGTTTACCAGAAGTCTCCTCTATGGAAGATGTTGGGTGAATAGCACAAGTCACTGTAGTGACAAACAGATAACTAGAGTTGTATCAAATGAGGAAATTCAACTTTTCTTTTTTTCAGAAGTAGGGCACCAGTTCTCATGGGTCCAGATGTGATTCCGGGAATAAAACTGGATTCATCAGGATGCAAAATAGTCCATATACCCCCACACTATCTTCCAGTCCAAGGTAATACATCTTAACATCTTGTCCAAGGAAGGAAGCCAATAATTATAAGCTTTATATTATGATTTGAAACTATTGTAACAAAAAGCAGATCTAAAATGCATCAGTCAGGTAATAGACTCAAAACAATGTCTCAGACTGTTAGAGGTACCAGGATCTTCTTAATAATAATTGTAGTCACGTTTCCACTCTGAATATAGGTGACCAAATTCACGAGACATGAACATTTGAATACAATGAATTATAGGTGAATTATACCTTGTTGAATTGATGACATTAAAAAATGAAAAAAAAATAAAGATAATGGCTTTTGAAGTATTCATTTATGATTATAAAATATGAGATTCTTTGCAGGGTCAAAATTTGCTTTACTTTGTGTATAAGTTAAAACACATAATGAAAGTTTAAATAGATAAAAGGAATCTAAGACACTTACTCTAAAGTGGCATGAGCGGGGCCTGAGCTATAGTAGAGCATGTACTGCGCTTGCCTGAATGTGAACAAACCGTGTCTTATCCCCAGTATCCTATATGCTTCCCTGCCAGGAATGATCCCTGAGTTAAAGCCAGGAGTCTTCCCTACACACTGCTGGGTGAGGCCTTAAAGCCATGAAAATAAATAGTTTCATTAATCTAATTAAAAGATCGTAAAATGATCACTGTATCACTGTATCACTGTCTTCCCATTCATCATCGATTTGCTTGAGCAGGCACCAGTAACATCTCCATATGACCTGTCTCATAAAAGTAGGAGCCCAAAGGGCACCTGCTTGCTCCAGGAACATAAAGAGCCTCAAACCATTCCATCAGGTCATGGGAATGAGATCTATAATTGTTACTGGTATCTGGCATATCAAATACGACACGGGTAGCTTGCCAGGCTCTGCCGTGCGGGTAGCATACTCTTGTAATTTAATAACTGGCTTTCTTTACCTTTAAAACTCTCCATAATGTTATGGATATCAATTAATAACGTAAAATGGTATCAATGAATAACTAGCTCAAGTTCTCAAGTTGATAACAGCTTCATTTACCATACTGCAAAGTGATACAGCAAGGTCAAAGGAAAGTATCAGAAAAAATAGTTTTAGTGACTAAAATCACCACCAGAAGCTTTTTTAATGAAAGTTTTTATTTAAATAAAATCATTGTTTGGAGAAGGTGGGAAAATTAATAGGTGAATAATCATTGATGAAATTCTGGTGAACCCTGAAACTTGTTGCTATTTTAATTTTTGTATCATAATATCATTCACTTTTACTTTAAGTTGTGGTTAATCTTAGAATAATTGGAAGCTTTTTTTTTCTTATTTGGTTTTAACAGACTGTGTTGGAGCCCTTGCTCCATTTGTCCGCTTCCCCACTTGGATGGCAAAGAACCACAGTCATAATGCAATAACACACAGGGTTTATTCCAGCTAACTGGGGCTGATTCACTCTCAATGGAACAAGCATCTCTGAATGCAGCAGTTATATGTTATTGTGGTGGCGTTATATGTTCCTAGGTCGAGAAGTCAACATGATGAATGACCACAAACCTGAGCTGCGCAGGAGGAAGAGAGCTGCATGGAATGCCTTCAAAAGAATCGAAGAAAGGGGCTGGAGCGATAGCCCAGAGGGTGGGGCGTTTGCCTTGCCTGCGACCTACCTGTGCTAGCATGGGTTCGATCCCCCCCCCCCATATGGTCCCGAGCACCGCCAGGTGTGATTCCTGAGTGCAGAGCCAGGGTAATCCCAAAAGAAAAAAAGAATCGAAGAAATAGCTAAAAAAAAACAAAGAACCTCAGCTCCGGGCACATCTATTTAACTCCACCATTCTCCCTGCATTAACATATGCCTCAGAGACCTGGGCCCTATGAAAGCAGGAAGAGAATGCTATTTGGGGTCTCCCAAAGAGGAATCGAAAGAGCTATGCTTGGAATATCACGCCTCACTCAAGTGAAAGAAGGAATCCGGAGCTCCGACCTCCGTCACTGTTCCAGAGTCAGGGATGCTGTGTTGTTTGCCAAGCCATCGAAAATCAGATGGGCTGGACATGTAATGCGATTTGGAGACAACGGCTGGACTAGATCCATTACTGACTGGATCCCATGGGATGTCAAAAGATCAGGTGACTGCCCACCTACAAGATTGTCAGACTTCTTCAAGACCCTGAACAAATGGTTTGAGGCTCTTTATATTCCTGAAGCAACCAGATGCCATTGGGCTACCGGTCACTTTATAGTGACCGTGTATAAAATATTACTTTTTATATCCATTTGAAATATTAATAATTCAAATGGAAATATTACTAGTTGCCCTCTCGAGCAAATCGACAAATAACAGGATGCCAAGAGATCAAGTGATCAAGCTGGGGCCGATCGGCTTCACTGCGGCACACAGGTCCTAGTGAGAATGTTCTACCCCGGCGAGAAAGGAAGCGGGATTATATAGGCCTTGCAAGGCCGTTACTTGTGTCACAGCCCACACAAATCCATATAGCCAATAAACTTAAAAGAAAAATGCATGTCAAACATTTCATCCTAAAAGGTCATGGAAACTTAAAGACAAGAGAAATGGTCTGCCCTATTCCAGTCATGTGCTTAATTAACCTGAAGACATCCTGCCCACAGCCAGTGGTGAATCTATACTGTCAGCTGACCAGGATAGATATGTGTAGTCAATGACTTGTTTGTCAAGGCCCCAGGGCTTACGTACTTGGGGCCACAGTGGGACCTAACAAACAACTTACTACGGAATTTGCTGGAGTAGTGGATTTCTGTGTCTATCCTCTATCATCAGGTTCTTCAATATTTTTTAGGGATGAAACTATTGAGTAACAAATAGGCTCAAACTCTGAGCTAGAGTACAGAACATTTATAAGAAAGTAAATGAAAAGAATTCTCCACTATGGAAGGAATTTAGTGGAAGACTAAGCTTTGAATTCCTTTGTGGGACTTTTAATACAAAAACTGGGCCTTTTGGTGATACTTCATCAGAAGATTCCATTTGTTTCCCAGGAGTTGCTTTAGGTCACATCTGTGTTGTTAAAATAGCATTAAGAGCTTGCCTTCCCTCTTAGGGTGGTCCGCACTGTTGTTATTTTAGATCTTTAGGTTATATAGAGTACCACGTGCCCCAGTACACCCCTTTATCTCTTAGTGTCTAGTAAGCCAAGATCTGGGGCAGAATTTATAATCTAAGGAATTTGTAAACTCCCCAATCTATGAAAGAGCCGGGAGTTTGCAAGAGCGTTTAAGATGAAGCATGGGGACAACTAAAATTAAGCTGGCAAAGATAAACTGGACTTTCCTCTTTCAGTATATGTGCTGCGGGAAAGCGAGCACATGGGCTTTCCTCTTTTCAGACTAAATTCCCTACAAGCAGATTCTAAAAGAAAGGATTCTATGAGCGTGTATTAAAGCGGGATAGACCATTTCAAGGAAATAGTATAGTGGAAGAACATGAGCTTGTAAAGTCTAAAGCATTCGGTAAGTTTGTTATTAAGTTCCACTGAGTTTATACAGTGAAGATAATATATTCAGTGAAGTCCAAATCCGTTTTTCCACTTAACAATCAGACAGTAGCTAAGGAATGCCCCTGAGGGAATGTAAATGCCTGGGAATTTAGGGCTCTTTACATTACTGGAAAAGTACTTCTAAAGCATTTGGTATCTGGGGGTGAAGTAAATATGCACTAAAGAACAGTGGAGAAAAAATGCATGAGAGGACATTGGAAGGCACAGACAAGTAACTGCAGCATCTGCTGAAGTACAGATAGTCTCAAGTCACATTGTTGATATGATGAGTAATACCCTATGCAGCTGAAATTGCTAGTACAGTTGGAATTGCAAATAAGCGTATCTGTCTCAGTTGGGAAAAATCACTTTTAAAAGTGAGAGTGCCGCCATTCACTTGTAGTTCTCCCCAACACCAGAGCTTTACTCCTGTACTCTAGAGTTCATATTTTGAATAATCCTATTCCTGACAACCCAGAGTCCTAGTTACCATCCACTTGTCAGTTGTCAGTTAGGGCCAGAGCGAAAAGTTTAGACTATATCCAAGTTGTCACACTTATTCTTCAAGCCCACATTAAATATCCCAAATATAAGTTTCTCCAGATAACTGTATACCATTCCTTACCTTTTTTAAAAATCATAAACAGGCAGTAAAATGATGATTTGGAAACAATATATTTCTTTTCAAGAATGCACATCTTGATTCATCTCCTAACATTCTCTGGGGGCTCCTATTGCATTTTTGATCATGAGGATGAGGGAAACATATTTTCAGAATGACTCTTTTGAGTTGAAGCTGGAAAGAGATAGTTTTCCTTCAAATGCTACCTTTGCAGAGGTTTATTCCTTCTTTCCAAGACATGAACTACTTAGCAGCCATATAATTCTGGAATGAATTGTACCTTGAAGAAAGAAAAATAAACTTATGTGTTTTCATCTCAAGCTGGTATTTCTGGTTTCCCCAAAGAAATGCTTCGAATATTCCATCAGAATGGTAGTCTTAGTGTTTCATTGTCAATGAGTACCATAATTATGCACATTATAATGTATCTTGCTGACACAAGATCCCCTAAACAATCCAAGTGATGATGGTATATAGGATCTCATTCTAATAACTAATATCTTCTCTTAGTTTTTCAAGCTATGCTATTCAAGGTTACATAGTGAGAGCGGCAAATCTGTATAAAAAATACATTCTGCAAATGTTCAGAAGGATTATTACTCTGAAAATTCAGCAAACTCTAGTATAGTTAAGTTGACAAGTTGGGGTTATTCTTTGGGGCTCCTACTAAAATATTGATTCGATCTTGTTGCTCCCAATTTAGAATTTCAAAGTTGTAATAGCCAGATAAGACTTGGTGAGGTATGGCTACGAAATTTGGGCCTTGTGGTTGCAATGCCCAGCTGCTTAGACATGGTAGCAGACAGGAGACAGGCTTAGTGTACACCCAGGGCGTCTGCACCGTGCGTCCCTGGTTTGGTTGTTGGTCTGACATAGAAAAAGACTGGACCCTCCTAGGATGAGACCCTGAGCCACTCCAGAGCCTGACAAGCTACCCATGATTTATTCTATATGCCAAAAACAGTAACAATAATGGACCTCATTCACAAAGAATGGAGCGTTACTGGTGCCGACTCAAGCAAATCCATGATCAGCGGGAAGACAAGTGAAGTGATACAGAAGTGATTGATCAATCATTAAAAAGTAAAATAAAAGTTAAAAGGCTGGTGACACAGCACAGATAAATATTACTCTTCTCATGATGAATATAGTCGCTTCCAGTAGATGATGACTGAAGTGTATGCTTACCTGAGATTAGCCAGCACACTTTTAATTTAAATCATATTTATCCCAGCTTTCTAGTGATTCCATTTCTCCTCCCAGCCCTCCCACAAGCATCAGCTACTGTCCGAAAGTTCACTGTGACATGCTCTCTAACCCCTTTCTCTTTTTAATACAAAATGTAGGTGGCCAAGGGCCACTTGTTCTTTAACCCTGACTTTCGGTGACCCCTCTGATTGTTAGCACCATTTTCTAGAGGCATTTCAACTCACAAAAAAATACATTCAAATGTACTAGCCATAAAATGGGATCTTGGTGTTTTTTTCCTCCAGCATCAGAGTCTAAGGAAAGTTTTCGTTTAGGACGCGGTACAAGCTGAGAACCTTCATTAGTGTGACAAAAACATGTTAATTCTGCAGCCTTTGCTACTTTGTCAAGTGGTTCTCTTTGTACTCTGGTCCTAATAATAATCTCTATACAAGATTTATATCACATTTACATGGTTGCCTACTGCTCCTTTTGAAGTCTACAAATGATGAATAAGTACATGAACCATTGAGCTT
>JAJIBD010038218.1:0-37657 GCA_021461705.1 Cryptotis parvus | reverse complement strand
AAAAAACAATGAGATATTATCTCACAGCACAGAGGCTGGCACATATCCAAACAGCAAGGACAACAAATCTGGCGTGGATGGGGGAGAAAGGATGCCTTCCATTGTTCTTGGGAATGTCAACTGGTAATAGCCTCCTTTGGAAAAATAATATGGACATTCCTCCAAAGACTAGAATCTTGGTTACTGTTTCTTTTGGAGGTGCAGAAGCTTTTTAGTTTCATGCAGTCCCATATGTTTTTCTTTGATTTCAATTGCTCTGTTAGTAGGTTTCATCTTTTGAAGATAACTTAACTTCAATGTTGTGGAGGGTTTTTTCCTATATTTTCTTCAACATAAGTTTTGCACTCCAGGTCTGATATTGAAATCTTTAATCCATTTTGATCTGATTTTTTGCATGGTATTAGACAGAGGTCCAAATTCAATTTTTACATGTTTTCCTAGCACCACTTGATGGAAGAGTCTTTCCTTGCTCCATTTCTACACTTTTTGCTCCTTTATCGAAGATTACATCATGTGTTTGAGGATGGGTGTCAGGATACTCAACTCTATTCCATAGGTCCACATATCTGTTTTTATTCCAGTAACATGCTGTTTTTAATTACTACTGCCTTAGTACAGTTTGAAGTTGGGAAAGGTGATGCCTCCCATCTTCTTTGTCCCAAGGATTGCTTTTAGCTACCCGTGGGGAGTTATTATTCCATACAAATTTCAGGAGTGTTTGGTCAATTTCTTTGAAGAATGTCATGGGTATCCTTATAGGGAAGAGATTGAATCTGTACAAAGCTCTAGGGAGTATTACCATTTTGACAATGCTAATTATCTTGGACCCATGAGCAGGGAATGTGTATTTCCATTTCCTTGTGTCTTCTTTTATTTCTTTGAAGCAGTGCCTTGTAGTTTTCTTTGTACAGGTCCTTTACACACTTGGTTAAGCTGATTCCAGATATTCGATTTTCTGTGGCACAATTGTGAATGGAACCGCTTAATATCCCTTTCTTTTCTCTCTCTTTGTTATTTGTATATAGGAAAGTCACTGACTTTGGGTATTGATTTTGTACCCTGCCACTCTACTATAAGTATCTATTGTTTCTAGGAGCTTTTGTCGAGAGTTTAGGGGTTCATATTATGTCATCTGCAAATCGTGATAGCTTGACTAGGATTTTTTTTAACTGTACCTATTTCCCTTGGTGTTGTCTTCACCTCTCTGGGACTCAGATTCTTATATTACTCCTCCTTGATTCATCCCAATGTTCTCTGATTTGCTAGTTGATCCATTTTTCATTCTTTTTTCATCTGTTGCATTTCTTGAGTAGCTTTCTGCAGCTCATCCTCATTCTCAATGATTCTGTCTCTGCTGCCGTCATCCTGCTGTTCTGAGTACCGTTGCATTTTTCTTATATCTCATTTACTGAGTTTTTAATTGATTGTATTTCTGTTTGTAGTGCTCTTACTTCTGTTCTCACCTCCTCCTTTAATTTATTGACTGCATTTTTCACTGCTTCATTTATGTCCTCCTGTACTTTATCAGCCCGGCCCATTGAGTTCCACCCTGCAGCAGTCTTTTCTTAAATCCAGCGCTGTAGGCCGGTCCAGCGATCCCGCAGACATGGGGCAGAGCTGCCACTCTGGCTTTTCAGTGACCAGCCGCTCATACGAGGCGCTCCGTGAAGGATGGTGGGTTCTGGCCTCAGGCCCACCATCCCAGCATAGCCTCGCAACAAGCCGGACGAATTCCCCCCACTCCATGAGGGCCTCCATTTTCCACATCCGACTTCTCTCTCGTCAGACCTCCACCCAGCAGACCAGCGCCTAGCAGTGCCGGCCTGCGCGGGCGCTGGTTTATCAATAAATAAGCTGGACTTAGAGATGCTCACAAAGTATACCTGCACGGCAGAGCCTGGCAAGCTACCCGTTGTATTTGATAGCCAAATACCAGTAAACTATTATAGACCTCATTCCGGAATGAATTGAGGCTCTTTATATTCCTGGAGCAAGCAGAGATGCCTTGGGCTACATACCAGCATGAGACAGACATATGGAGATGTTACTGGGGCCCGCTGAGCAAATCGATGATTAACGGGAAGACAGTGACAGTGATATAGGTTGTGGTATATATCACTGAAACATGCCACCTATTGAAAACATGACAGTGGGCACTTTGCACAATCTCCATTAGTCTTGTTCCAAGCGTATCCAAGGGCGTTGCTCCAGGACAGAGGCCCAAAATTGTTCTTTTCAGGTCATGGAACTGGAGGTCCACTGTTTTGGCATAACAAGTACAAACACAGAAAGTTCGTTATAGGTTCACATGTAGGTGTTATAAATCTTCGTAGGCTGCTCAACTCTGATTTACCGATGAAATTTGAAATGGGAAGATCAGGTTTTTTCGCCGATGGTTTCCGAGGAAACAGGAAACTGGATGCCGAGCAGACCGACTGCATGACGGAGTTTGGCCTCGGCTTCGTTGCGCTTCCTGGTATCAGAACATGGCTCAGAACCGTATGGCCAATATATAAATGTGAAAAGATCTTGGGAAGGACCTTATCCCAAAATCAGTTCTCTGTATCATCACCGGCCATGAAGAAGCAGCATGCCAAGGAAGCTGTGAATCTTACGCATGGTGTCTCTCTTCCAAGGTTCGGCGAGGTGCGGGGGTGGGGAAAGGGGGCAGACCCAAACCCTCTACTTGAGTCCGTTGAGTACCTCTCTCTACCCATGAGTACACCCTTGGAGCAATGTTTTACCCTCCCCACCCATGAGAGTAAACCCTGGATAATGCTGGACTCTGGCCAGGCTTGCTGAGCACTCTTTACCGGAGGTCAGCTCCATGGGTCGTTTCCAAATGGGGCAGGCCGAGCTGTGGGTCTGAAGTGTATGGGTCTCTATTGTACACATACACACACACACATTATTATATATGTATATATATATATATATATATATATATATATATATATACACACACACACATCCTGGTAGCTGGCCCGCCATCCCTGGCTGAGTCCAACATTACTCCAAGGGTTTGCTCCTCATGAGCGGAGAGAGACCATGCTGGCTGGGGACTCGGAGTGAGTTTTGGGTCCTGCCCTTCCCTCCGCCTCCATGCCAGTTGCCCCGGAAGAGAGAGACCCACCCACGCTTCAGACCCACATGTGTCCCTGGCACTGGCCTCTCGGCGTCACGATATTTTTATAGGATACTGAATTTTTCATAAGGTTCTTCCTAATTTCTTTTCATATTTATACATAGTAAACAGTTATAGACATGTTTTAACTGGATATCAGTAAGCCCGGGTAAGAAGCCAGAGCAAAACCACACATCATGCAGTTAGTCATTCTCAACATCTAGACTCCATAGTTCCTCAGAGCTCCATCCAGAAAACTCTGATCTTCCCACTTTAGTTTCATCAGTAAATTCTCGGTTGAGAGCCTTCTTACTGAGACTATACCACCTACACGGTAAAGCCTGGCAAGCTACCAGTGTTTTATTTACTTTTGGGTGCCAAAGACTAGTAACTATTATGGACCTCAGTTCCATAACCTGAAGAATGGTTTCGGGCTCCCTCCCGTTCCTGTAGCAAGTAGATGCCCTGGGTACACTCTTGCTTGTGACAGGACTCATGGAGATGCTACTAGTGCCCACTGAAGCAAATCGATGAACAATGGGATGATTATGATACAGTGATATATAAATACAAAGTCTTTAAAAATATGTTATTGGATCAATGAAAATTGTTTTTTGATATTATATAATCTAAGGGAAATTCAAGGATTAAGAGGACAAATCCAAGTATGGTGAATAAGGAAGAAAAAGATTATAGTACCCCAAGAGGATTGTGTTACTTTTGCAAAGATCAGCTGTATTGGAAAGAGTTAATCACTTCTGGAAGGGCTATTTACCTAAAGGGTGACCCTGTAGGCAATAAAAGTAGGAAATGTGTGCCAGTTACTTCCTTAAACCATTTCCTATCCAGACTTTCCTTGGCATGACTCCAATCGGAAACTACTGGTTGGGAATGACTTTTGGGACTGAATGTCTGCTTGTGTAGAGAAATGCCCAACATTCTCTTCTGGCATTTATATTTGTTTTTCACAGTGCAGGGTGGTGGTAACGGCAGTCATGGTATGCAAGGATAGAACTCTTGAGTGCTAACTGGCCTTGCACTTCTCAGCAGACAATACATTTCTGACTACGGCCTGGGATCCTTTGTATCATTGTATTAGAAAAGGAAATAAGGCATTGAAAATAGAATTTGTAATCAGCAATTTCTCCCTAGAAAGTAGAGGAACTAGAATAATACAATTTATAAAAAATAGTACTGTGACTGCAAAGTAACTTGAAAATATAAAGTAAAAAATTGTAAACATTAAATTGCAAATTGTAAAATAAGTAGCATTAAATTTAAACTTACTGCCTCCCTACATATTTGCCATTATATATAACCTGTATTTTTTCTCTAAAGCAACACATAATGACACATCATATGGTTGCTTTAAGATGATTTATGCACTTAAATAATTTGCTTGAATTATATGAATTTTATACTAACAAAATAGTAAAACTAGGCTAGAGAGATAGTATAGCTGGTAGAATACTTTGCTTACACATAGCCGATTTGGCTTTGATTCCAAGCACCCCACATGGTCCCTGAAGCACTACCTGCAGTAATTCCTTCTAGTCACTTCAGGAGTAACCCTTGAGCATTAGTAGGTGTGGCTCAAACAAAACCAACAAAATGAAAAAATATACTATATTTACATCTCTAACATTTGTTTTATCTACTCACAGCAAGAGCATTTATTTTAATTTTAATTAGAAGATACACAAAAAGATTGACCAGAGATGTTTCATAAATCTTAGAAAATGGTTTTATATGTCTTAATGAGCAAAGATTTTAAATATAATTATAGAATAAAAGCATATGCTCATAGACTTTACTATTATAATATGCATAAATAAATATCAAGAATGAAAAATAAAATTTCTATAGAGTGTCATGTCATTGTTTTACATTTTCATCTGAAGATCTACCCGATACAACCGCTTTAATATTTTTAAGCATTTATCTGAATGTAGCTTGTTTTACAGAATCCCTCATTCATCAAAATGGCTTCGCCATAAATATTCCTTTAAAAATATTAAATCAGTTTGAAATTGTCTCTCTTGAAAAAATAACTGTGAGATCACTGAAAATGTGGATGGATGTTTCCAAACTCCCACTTCTGACCCTAGTGCTTTTCTTCCCATGGGAAAGGTAACTAAATTCCTGTGTTTTTATGTATGAGGTTTCCAAACTGTATGCAATGCAGAAGTCAAATATGTAAGCGGGTCATCCTAGCTATTAGTGAAGGGCATAGGAAACTTCTGGATCTAATGGAGGCCACTGTGTACTGACTGTCCCCTGAACTCACAATTAATCATATTTGACAACTGACTACAAAATGCAGATTACTTGGCGGATAGTGCCTTGCATTTCACATATTCTCCTTCCTCTCCTTGAAGTGTTTATTTTTCTTAACTTATGAACTTGGTGTTTATAAATACTCAATGAATCTATTACAGTAAGTTGCTTGAAATATTTGGTACCCATGTTTCCATTTAATTAGCTGATATGTTATGTGTCTACTTAGTTGAAGTATGGTAGAGGATATATAATTTCAAGGACACTTATTTTATTTACTAGTAAACACAAAAAGCACCTTTTTAAATATTTTACACCCCCTCCCAAAATTAATATAACTTTACACCTAACTAGAATTTATCTGATTACCATATAATTATTTATTGGAGATACATTGAAAAAAAATGCAGCACTTTTTTCTGAGAGAAAACTTACTTTGAAAACAGAGAGAGTACGGGGGAAACACATGCTGTGCATGCAGCCAATAAAAGTCCAATTCCTCCACCATATGTGGCCCAAGTATAATCATGTCAACTCTGAGAGACCCTGAGTCTCTATGGTATTAATCAGTCCCACCTGGCTTGAGTAGCACTTCATCCTCTGGTCTTCTTTTGAACCACCAGTATGGTTGGTGAAAAATCAAGATGGGGGACCTCTGAGCACTGTTTGGGAGACCCTCCTCAATAGAAAAATCTACTTCCATTACTTTATATACTTAATGTGATATGTATTGCTTAGATAAATTTTTGTGCTTAATATCTCAAGTGTGATGTTAAAATATCTTAGTTGAATCATGAAGTTAAGTAATATTGAAGAGGATTTTGCATAATCCTTGGGCTTATATTTAATATAAATTCTATGTTAAATACCTGCTATACTTGCTTAAGTACCAAACAAGTGAAAAAAACACTCAAAATGTAATGGCATTCATATAGCAAGTAGAATTATGATAATAGTCAAGCACAGGAGTATCCCCTAACAAAATACTGTAATTTTCTAGTGTTTTATGCTTATTGAGTGAACCGGAGTGACAAATGCATGGCCATGGATAAGTGCTCATCTTAAGAGAAATCAATTTTAATTTTAAATTTCATGTTAAGATACAATTTTATTTGTAAATGAAGGTATCTCTCATTCACGCTAAGAGGTATATCTTTACGAAGCATTACAATACACTGGAAAAAGGTGCTTTTGGTATGCATATATGATTGAAATACTGAGAAGAACTTCTGGCTACTATTTTTCTAACATATATTATGAATAATTAATAGGAATCCAGTAATCTGTGTTTGATAATTGCTTTTTAGCCTTTACTTTGATATCTATTCCAGATACAGATGGTATTTATAGCTTAAACTAAGCTTAATCAGTCATTTCATGGATGCAGTGATTGTTTTTAAAGTTTATTTTAAAAAAGATGATTTGAAAAGTCAGGGTGAAAGAATGAAGTTTTCTTTCTTGAAATAGCACATGACATGCACAATAGAGTCAGAAATTATTCTGGTGTAAAGGCAAGGTCAGCAAAAGATTATGGTGTAAATAGTAGATTGTTTATAATCGCAACTGATAGAAAGCATACAAAAAGGTCATATATATTAAGTAGCATTTTTTAAATATCAGCAATTGCTCTTTACTTTGAGATTATGTTACCTTAAACCATTAGGTTAAGATACATAGCTATATATTTCTCAAAAGTGAAAATAATTCTAACATAGGCAAAAAGTAAAAGCATAAATATTCTTTAAAACTCAATATTACTGGATCAGAAAGCTCTGCCTAAAATAAGAGAATGGATTCACTTTACCTTACTAAAGTTGCAGAAAAAAGAATTTATCATAATATGCTGCTGCAGGACTCCTTTATGGGCCGCTGCATTAGCACACCAAAGGGCCTAGGTGAGGTGCAGGGAGGATTATCTAAGGACATTTAACACTTCCTGCTTTCCATAACAATGGGAGGAAGGTCTGAGCTGCATGGGTATAAACTAGCTGGTTCCCCGCCTCCCGGTCTTCTTCCCGGTGGGATCTCGCCTTGTGAGCGTTTATTCCCTTTGGAAGCTTTTACACGTGGTGGTCGCCATCTTGGCCTACACGTGGCTGGGGTTCTAGCCTGGAATCCTAAGCATCGGGTTTTTCCTTTTGCTGATTTGTATGCCTGAACCTGTGATAAGGTAAGCCTTTTAAACTGCATCGGATTCCTGAGTGATCATCCATTCCTCGCCGGCTTCGGAGGTAGAAGGGAACCCACGCTTCCCGGCACTGTCGGGGGACCCAGGCGGAGCGCCCGACAATATGCCATTCTAATGGCAAGATAAAATTGTGGGAATGTGAAAAAGTTGTGACATCAAACTGCATATTTGTTGTTAATGCTCCATGATCGGGAACTGAAACACGGAAGTACTTTACCAAGAGAGCCAGTGAGTCAAGAGGCCTCAGAGAAGGAAAATCAATGGGATTTATGTATGTGCATGTCACATATAACTATAACTAACTATAACTATAACTATAACTATAACTATAACTATATGCACTATATACATATATATATATATATATATATATATATATATATATATATATATATGTATCACGTATCTTCCCGCTGGTGTTCATCTATTTGCTAGAGCGGGCACCAGTATTGTCTCCATATGTCCTGTCTCATGCCAGTAGAGCCAGGGGCACGGCTTGCTACAGGAACATAAAAGAGCCTCAAACCATTATATTAGGTCATGGATGACCTAATAATGTTACTGAAATTTGGCATACCAAATACAGCACGAGAAGCTTCGCTAGGCTTGCCGAGCGGGAGGCAAACTTTTTTTAAACACCTCCATATATATATATATATATATATATATATATATATATACATACATACATACATATGCATACATATATATATGTATGTATAAATAACACACATAGTAAATAAGGTAAACAGATACATTAATTGATGTGTAATACATAAGAGAAAAGACTGACAAAATTATCCAAGCCACCTTAATCTAAGATCTAAGAGCTCTGGAAACCAAAAGTCTTTCCTGTAGTTCTAGCTGAATCCATTTTCCTAAAAAAAAAAAAAAAAAAAACTATTGATATAGTTTTTTTTTTAAAATTGACAGGCCCAGAGCAATGGTGTACAGAGGGTCAGAGGGTAAGGCATTTACCTTGCATGCTGCCAACCCAGGTTCTATCTCTGGCATCCCATACATTTCCTGAGCACTTCCAGGAGTAATTCTTGACTGTCGAATCAGGTATAACTCCTGAACACCTCCCGGTGAGATCATCCCAAAATAATTTTTAAAAATCATGATAAAGACCCAGAGAAAGCTAGGTTAGAGTCCCAAAGGTGCCAAAAGCAAGCGCTTCATTCCAAGTTCGCTAGGTAGAAGAAGTTCCCTGTCTAGAGATTGTTGGATGACAGACTTAGCAAGCTTTGGAGCTTTGCTGTTTTACCCATTCACAACTTAACTGGTTGACATATTCTTAAGCCAAGGTTCATTCTAATGAGATCTATCTTCTATGTAAACACTGCATAGGGTGTGGCAGTTGTAGAAGTCACCTTGAATCTGAATAACTTATGACTTATACATCTACTAAGACTTCTATGTTATCTAGATTGGCACAGCTCTTCTTTATACCCACTGCACCCAGCATGGGACAGTTCAAATTTACCAGGAGACTGCCACCTGGCTACGTTGAGACTATCTTTAAGATTATAGGAAGGATCATACTAGTTTGCCCTCACGCAGGCGAGTGTCACCCTTTCAATATATGAAGAACAAAATACTTAGAATCACCTTGGTGCAGATAATAAATAAGCAGGACCTTGTGGGTATCATCTAGATTACATGAAGCCCAAGAAATTAAGATTTATTACTTTATTCCAGCTCTTGCTCTCTCTCTCCAGAAGAATTTTCTCTATTTTGTTGGATAAAACTGAATAAACCATTAGATATTTAGATTAGATTTAAGTTTTTACCTTGTCGCTTATTATACTTTGCATTTTAAGCTTTCATTAAGTAGATTTATAGTTCTATGTCACAGTGTATCCTGATGCAATTGTTACAATGTAAATATACCTCTTGCACCAACTTTGGGGTAGAAAAAAAACTTGATAAATCCCAGAAGGACGATCCTTTTGCACCATTACTGGAGTATTTTTTCCCAAAGTGATTGATCACTTGATCACTTGTTATCCCATTATTCATCGATTTGCTCAAGCGGGCACTAGTAATGTTTCCATTTGGCTTATCACATGCCAGTGTAGTCCAATGGCATCTGTCTGTTTCGGGATATTGGAGACCTTCGAATTGTTTGTTTAGGGTCCTGATAAGGAAGTATGACCATCTTGCAGGTGGGTGGCCATGCAATCTTTTGGCGTCCCGGGAGCCAATCAGTAACGGTTCTTGTCCAACGGTCTTCTCCAGATCGCATATATATGACCAGCCCATCGATTTTCGATGTTCTGGCAGACGATACAGCATCCTTGATTTTAGAATAGTGATGGAGGTCAGAACTCCTAATTCCCTCTCTCACTTGAGTGAGGTGTGATATTCCAAGCATGACTCTTTCCATTCCTCTTTGGGAGACACGAATGGTATTCTCATCCTGCTTTGTAAGGCCCAGGTCTCTGAGGCGCATGTCAATGAAGGGAGAACTGTGGAGTCAAAGAGGTGTGCCCATAGCCAGAGATTCTTTGTTCTTTTGACTATTGTTTCGATAAGCTTTTGAAGGCATTCCATGCCGCTCTTTTCCTCCTGCACAACTCAGGTTTCAGATTGCTCATCCTGTTGACATCTCTACCCAGGTACACATAACTGCTGCATTCACAGATGTCTGTTCCATTGAGAGTGAATGGGGCCTCTGGAACTAGTTCATTTCTCATGAACATAGTTTTGTTGAGATTCAGCTGTAGACCTATCCTTCCACATTCTCAGTCAAAGTCAGCCAGCATTTGTGCCGCTTGGCTGATGTTTGGTGTTATTAGAATGATGTCATCAGCAAAGCATAGGTGGTGTAAGGTTGCCACCATCTATCTCACTCCCACTTTTTCCCATTCTAATTGTCACACGATGATTTTGAAGGTGGTGCTGAAGAGTTTTGGTGAAATGGTACCACCCTGCCGAACCCCTCTTTGACGTTGATGATCACTTCCCTGTAGACTGGTGAGATCCTAGTGGTGAAACCGTGATATAGTTCATGAAGGATCTTTATGTATTGGATTTGAACGCCCTGTTTGACTAGGGGCTTCTATGACTGCTTCAGTCTCCACAGAATCGAAGGCTTTCTTTAAATCAATGAAAGTGAGACAGAGCGGCATCTTGTACTCCCTACAAACCACAATGAGCTTGGTTACTGTGTGGATATGGTCAATTGTGCTGAATCCTTTTCGAAGCCAGCCTCTTCATCCTCTTCATCCCAAAGTGATTACTTTAATTTATTATGCCCCCAAAATACACCTTATCATTTGTTTGAAAATACCAAAAATAAACAAAAACGCATATTTTATTTCTGCATTTTCAACTAATAATAACTGCATAATATCATTAAATTAGTTTATTGCCCTGCTCAGAATATTTTTTATTGTAAGTTGTTTATTTTTAACACTTTATAGATATTTCCAATGATTTCTAAACTGGGTTTTTAAAAAGACAAGATAAGTATAAAGGTACCAATATATATTTTTGTTGTATATACAAACATATGTTTTAAGAGTCAAATATTTTCAAGACTTACAGGGCACTGTTTTAGCATTGTTTTCGTCCTGGATATATAGTCGTAAAATAAACTTTAAAGGTTTTCACATCTGAAAATGAGATAGGTTTTGTTGTGGAAGAGGGCACGTGTAGCTAAGTCCTGGAAATAATAACACCCTTTCTTTTAATGTCTTTTCAGCTCGTGTTTTTGGGTCATACCTGTGGTTCAGGGCATATTCCTCGCCCGCACTAATGGGTCACTTCTGGAAGTGATCAGGGACCACATGCAGGCTTTGGCCCTATGCAAGGTAAGTGCCTTAACCCCTGTAATATCTCTCCAGTCCTTTAGTTCCTCTATTTAATGGAAACATTTATAGATATTTTTCTCAAACTTCCAAGAGAGTCCTTAATCTTTAATATGGTGATCATTTTAACCAGATTTATGAAAGTGGGAACAAAGTGAGACACTTAAAATAAATGTCTATACTGTTCATTAATTTAAAGTATATTTTAACATTTATTTTAGTATTTTATACACATATACAATGAAAGCATTAAGACCATGTGTCTTTTCCAAAATAAGCATTTATATTTAGAATTAGATATATTTAGAAAAGAGTACTTCCTAATAGAGATTTGTAATTTAGTTCTAAAACAAAGAGAATCTCCTTAATTTTTTATGTAGTTTACAATTACACTACTGGACTATACTGTTATATATAGTATAATTCAGAAGTGTAATTGTAAACTACATAAAATATTACTTTTTATAGTAATAAAATTACTATTACTAACTCTACGTACTAACTCTACAATTCATGAAAACTAATCTTCAAAATTCAACATAAATTTTCCTTCCCACAAAAGAAAATAGTATTCACTATAGTAGCACTGATGTATGTCTCAGAAATATGAGTATTATTTTAATTAGGTGATTATACATAATTGTAATTATACACATGTAATTGTAATTATACATAATTTGAATTATACTGTACATTATGTAATTATACATAATTTTAATTGCACATTTGTCATAAAAATCTAAAATGTTAGGCACAAAATATCTAGTAAGTCACCCATTTAATCCTTTACTGAGAGTTATGCCCCAGAGATTTTATATAAGGATTATTTTTATTCATATAAATTAAAAATGATATAAGTCTTCTTTTACCAATCTATTTTTATATTCAATCAATATTTCAAAAGATGTTGTTCTGTGTAAGCTTGCTTTTAAGTATCTTAGAATATGTTGTGAGTCTTTTTCAACCCCAGCCCAGGTATGCCGATCCAGAGACTCACACACACTGGGCAGAGCTGCTACCTGCTCTCCCTGTGCCCAGCTGATCACTGGAGGCGGTGAGGGATGGCAGGTTCTAACCCTGGCTTGCCACCCCAGTGAAGCCTTGCAAGAAGCCATAAGAACCCCACTACCATGAGGGCTGCCATTTTCCACATCTGGACTCCCTCTCATCAGAGCTCCACTCAGCACAAGAGCTGATCACAAACCGGTTCATCAACAAATGCTCGATCTTGAGGTGACTATAAGAGTATACCACCCACACAGCAGAGACTGGCAAGCTACCCATACATATTTGACATGACAAATACCAGTAACAATTATAGACCTCATTCCCATGACTTGATGGAATAGTTTGAGGCTCATTATGTTCCTGGAGCAGGAAGATGCCCTTGGCTCCACTAACATGAGACAGGACATATAGAGATGTTACTGGTGCAGCTCGAGCAAATCGATGATATATAGGAAGATAAGTGATACAAGTGAAGAATATGTTGTGAGTTGCAATGTGAAAGGTTTATTAGTATATTCTTGAAGAACTCAATGTAATGAAACTCATTTATAGGTATATGAGGTAAGAATCAAATTTACTTTCAATCTTTCTATTCACAGATTCCTATTGGTATGTCTAGTACTGTGAATAGTATGGAAACCTATCCTAAATATTCTTTATACCGAGAGATTTTGACTTCCAGCACCATTGACACTTCCTGTTGCTGATGCCAACTAGGTTAGAAGCTTGTTTTAATTGCCCTGACCTGATGAAACAGTCTTGAGAACCCAATGGTGATAATAAGGAAATCAAAATTGTTGTTACCCTTATAACCACTAAAATGGTATTTACTTGCTAGGTTTTTACATACATATTATGTGGGGAGATGCTTTTAACTTGAAAAATCACGATCACGATCACGATCTTCCCGTTAATCATCTATTTGCTAGAGCGGCACCAGTATTATCTCTCAATATGTCCTGTCACATGCTGTAGAGCCAAGGGCATCGGCTTGGGACAGGAACATAAAGAGCCTCAAACCATTATATTAGGTCATGAGAATGATCCAATATAATTGTTACTGGCATTTGGCATATCAAATACAGCACGAGCAGCTTGCTAGGCTTGCCGTATGGAGGCATACTCTATAAACACCTCCAAATAAAGCCTTTATTGATGAACCACGTCGCTAGCGGCCAGAGCCGGGCTGTGATGGGCTGGTCGGCTGGGTGGAGTTCTGATGAGAGGGAAGTCCAATGTGGAAAATGGCAGCGCCTCGTGGAGTGGGTGGGGGTCGCCCTGGCTTGTTGTGAGGTTCTGCCGGGGTGGTGGGTCAAGGCTGGAACCCACCATGCCTCCCGACTGCCTCATGAACGGCTGGGCACAGGGAGAGCAAGGAACCGCTCTGCCCCATGTCTGAGAGTCTCTGGACCAGCATACCTGGGCCGGATTGAGGAAGAAACTGCTCCAGGGTGGGTGTCGATGATCCGGGCTGTGATGGGCTGGTCGGCTGGGTGGAGTTGTGATGAGAGGGAAGTCCAATGTGGAAAATGGCGGCGCCCGTGGAGTGGGTGGGGGGGGGGTCGCCTGGCTTGTTGTGAGGTTCTGCCGTGGGTGGTGGGCCAAGGCTTGAACCCACCATGCCTCCCGACTGCCTCATGAACGGCTGGGCACAGGGAGAGCAAGGAACCGCTCTGCCCCATGTCTGAGAGGTCTCTGGACCAGCATACCTGGGCCGGATTGAGGAAGAAACTGCTCCAGGGTGGGTGTCGATGATCCGGGCTGTGATGGGCTGGTCGGCTGGGTGGAGTTGTGATGAGAGGGAAGTCCAATGTGGAAAATGGCGGCGCCCGTGGAGTGGGTGGGGGTCGCCTGGCTTGTTGTGAGGTTCTGCCGGGTGGTGGGCCAAGATAACTTGAAAATATTGGTGTATTGGTTAACTTGAAAATAAATTTAATATATAATTAGAGCTTTCTGCAAGCTAATTTCAGTTTTATCATTTTATTTTATCTTACTTTTTTAGAAAAATCACATATTTGCTGATTGAACTTACAATATGTTTTAGCATTCCTGTGTGGTTGAATTGTTGTTTTGCACTCATTGCTTAGTTAGAACTACTCTTTTCGGTGATAGGCAAGGTATGTAACTCCCTACCTCCATCCAGTACCTATCTTCCTGTTTCATGTTCATGTGTGTGACCTACAGGTGAATTCATTAGTATCTACTATATGATTTTGCATATATAATCATGCCATAGGTGAGAAGCATATTTTTCCTTTCAATGAATATCTGTATTATATAAATGCCTACAGAAAACTGTATGTACATGTATAGGTGTGTGTATGCATATATATATATATATATATATATATATATTCACTTATTTATTTATTTTGCTTTTCGAGTCACACCGGCAATGCTCAGGGGTTACTCCTGGCTCTGCACTCAGGAATTACTCCTGGCAGTGCTCGGGGGTCATACGGGTGCTGGGGACCATACGCAGGTTGGCCAAGTGCAAGGCAAACCTCTACCAGCTCTACTATCGCCTCCAGTCCCACATATGCATATTTATACCTGCATTTGTATATAATCATCACTCATCCAATCTCAGTTATCACCATCCAAAAGTCATTTAAACATGGAGAGCATCCTGCTGAATGAAACGAGTCAGAAGGAGATGGACAGAGATTTATTGCGGTCGCTTGCGGGATGTATACAAAGTAGTACAAGTTCTTTTGTTGGGGTCTGAGCAATAGGTCAGTGGGGTGGGTACTGGCTGAGCAACTCCAGCACCCAGAGAGTAGCCGGAGTCCCACCAGGAGTTATCCCTCAGTGATCCTTCAGCCTGAATCAGCCCTGAGCACTGCCGGGTGCATCCCTAAAACCCATTTAAAACCTAATTTAAGAAGGAAAACCTTGAGGACAGAGTAGAGGCTAGAATAGGGCAGTGCAGAAACAAGTCCCATACTTGTTGTCCATACTTGGTACCCCATGGATATTCTGGCTAAAGGAGAGTGCCACTAAATTAAACCAGCCAGTCGCTGACGCAGAGAGCTGGCCTGCGATGGGGTGTGTAAGAAAGGCAGCAACATGTCAGCCAGCTGCCGGCTCTCGAGACAAGGAGGATGGCTGAGTTTTAATATGTCTGAATAAGACTCTTCAGGTCCAAATTGGCATCACTGGAGAGCAAGAGAGTTGATGTCCCAGAGTTGAAGTTGACTTCAGGTTCCAACTTCACAGGACCTTGGCTTCACAGGACCATGAAGCCCCAGTATTCACCACCAGTGGGGTGATCCACCACTATTTCCTCCCTGGACCAGTCCATGCCGCCCACAGCATACGACTGAGGAAAACCTCCCTGAGCATCATCTCTGGAGATTGACATGGCATGTGCCCCCTGGTCAGGTTCTCTGGATCGGTGGCTGCAGCCCACCCAAAGTGCCCAAGTCATTAAAGGTTGCATTCCCAACTCTGGACCCTAGTTCCCAGGGTTGTGGCAGCCATTGCTACTGGGGTCCAGGAGGCTTGGCACCAAAAGCACATCTGCCGAGACCCACAGAGCAAGTGCCCCAGAGCCTGAGGATGCCCTACCACTCTCCCGATACTCCCAAAAATTACCACCATGCCTCTGGCTAGACTCCAACAACTCAGGGACCAAGTTGCCTGAGAAATTAAACAGCCAAAAGTTAGGTATGTGGAACCATATCCACAGAGTGCCTCTAGTTCAGACATAGTAGCTCATTTATCAGCCAGGTTAGAGATGCTTAAATAAATACGGAAGGAGATCAGAAGCCTCAGTGAAGCTCTTCACCAGTAGAATCCAGACTCATAATCAATCTCAAGAAAGATGAACATGATGCAGAGATGCTCCTAAACCTTGTCCAAGGCTAAGTTATCGGGTACCCTGGAGGAAGCAGGTAAGCCCACCATCTGACCAACCAGAATCCAGACAACCAAAACCTCCACACTCCACAATCTTCACCATGTTTCTGGGTGAACTCTACTGCTCGTAATTAGCCTCATCCAGAAAGCAATATTTTGATAAACTCAGATATGCAGGAATTGTGACTTAAATCTCTCCACTTTCTTAGAGTTGTGGGTGGATTACCTCCCTCCATAGGCCTGCAACTCTGGAAGTCACTGCATTCATGTATGAGTCCCCAAAAACACCCAGGTAAAAATTTATCTCCAGCTGTATTGCCTTGTTATAAATCTTAGACTTCATGGAGTACACAGTTGCAACAACACTCATAAATGAAGAATATTACACCAGATTGGATAGGATGTAAATAGAAGGCATCTCATTTTGGTTCATAAAATATCAACACAGAAAGCTTAACCTCTAACATCTTAACCTCTCAGCCTTTTAATCTCTTATACAAAGGCTTAATACCTCCATGGTGAGATACATAATCTTCACTAACTTTCTTTGAAGAAACTTTTTTATCATTCTTATAGCAAATTATAACAAGCAATACAAAATAAATAATTGAGCCTGATGTGGAGGCAGGGTTAATGGTTGGGTGGAAAATTGGACATAAAAGTGATGGGAAAATGAAATGATGATGGGGTTGGTGGATGCTATATTGAATATTATGACAAATTGCCATTAACACTCTTATAAACCAGTTTTTATATAAGGTATAATGGAAAACTAAAATAAAAATTAAAAAAAGAAGAGAAAACATAGTATGAGACTAATAGCCAAGGACAGAAATGACAGGGGCCAAGAGGACTGGTCCATGCTTAGAAACCTGCCACAAATATGTTGGAAGAACAGTAAGGATATAGATGGTACTGCTATGGCAATAATACTTGGAAATGATCACCCTTGACAGAACTGAGTGCTGAGAGAAGGTAAACAGTTAACCTTTCAGTTTCTGTATTGTGAATCATAATGCCCAAAAGGGAGAGAGAGAAAGGAGAGAAAGAGAGAGAGAGAATAAAAGAGAGAAAATGAGTTTGGGGGAATTGGTAGAGTAACAAACCAATTTTACCATTGGTGCAGGAAATGTACACTAGTTATGGGACAATGTTGCAACATTGTATAACTGAAACCCAAACATTAAAAAACTTTAACTGTGCATATCTTAATAATTCAATTACAAAATAAACAACAAAATGGTAAGTAAATAGTAGTTGATTTTTTACCCTCTCAAGTAGGAAAGACAACATGATATGCTCCTGCTGGCTGTACAGTGATAATTATCAAGACTACCCTGCCCATGAAATACACCAAAACAATGTCCCTTCTGTTTGCTCTTTATAGACTACAGTGGCTAAAAAGACATCTGTGATGAACAGAATATGTTTTACTTGGCATTGTGGCAAGTTGAGCTTTGATCTGTCTAGACAGCTCTAACAGTGAATCAGATATGTTGTTTGAACTGTAGTTTCTTCCATGTCATTTAGGTTTGCTTACACTTTCCTTTCTAAAGTTTACGTGAAAATTTTCTATCAGTCTCTATCAGATTGTATAGTGCAGGTTGATTTTCTTCCATTTATCAAGTCATGATATTCAGTTCAAATATGTTTCATACTCTATTTCTGAAACAGTTACCTGTCTGTGGTGCTCTATACATGAACAACTTGCTCAAGCTCTGTGTGTGTGCATTAGACATAAAACATGTCTAATCTACAGAATCTAGTAGTATTTGCCATTCTTAAGACAAATTCTAAGGTATGAATGGAAAAACAAAAGTCATACCTTGGATATCAAAAAAAGTCTTCCTAAACTTAACATGAGTAATCAGTAAGATGAACATTAATTTTACTGAGATCCTATGTGAAATAACACTTATTTCTGTATCATTAAGTCTGTTAGTTCCTTTCCTAGGATTACTTTATTTTCCCCTCTCTGCATGTTAGGGATAATGATGATACCTGGATACATAGCAGCTTTGTGAAGGGTAAAGTGATTATAAGCATCTATAGCACAACGCCTCATATATAGTGAACATCAATGAAGTTTCTTTTCATTCTAACACTATGGTTTTCTTAAGTAACTAAGTAAAATTCATAAAATTAGGCACTTAAACAACCATCAAACCAGGGACATTGATCTTACGTTGCTTTCTTTCTGAATCTGATTGTCTATCCCTTTCTGTCACTCTGTCTCGGTCTCTATGTCTGTCTCTGTATCTCCATCTCTGTCTGCCTTTGTCTCTCTCTCTCTCTCTCTTCTCTCTGTTTTCTTTTTTGGTATCAGTTTTGTTTTTAGGGGCAAACTCAGTGGTAGTCAACTTTTTTTGATTACAGTTTATGACTATAGTTTATAAAATAGGTTGTTATGATACCTGAATAGTCTCTTTGATGTGGCTCCATTTTATATATTTACTATCATACTGACACTTTGAAACTCACTGCGGCAGCAAGAATGCAGACAGTGCCACTAGTATATAAGTTAGCAAAATATATCAGCTACTTGAATATTGCAGAACAGGTGGGGTTAAATATGTAAAACTAAATGTTTGTAAAAAATAATTTGCAATCTGCAGTCAAGAAAAAGAGAATATTCTTTCCTTCCATCAGAGTTCCTTAAATTTTAATTTCTTATTCTCTCATCTCTGTAAACATTTGGATGACAGTCTTGATCACACTGGTGACTCCAGGAATAAAAGATCAGGTCTTATACAGATTTTATCTGGTCGATGTTTATGAAAATCAGTGATAGAAATCAGAAGATATACAGTAAGTACGGTGCTTGTTTATGCAGCTGAGCCCTATTTTACCCATAGCATTGCTTATATTCCTTTCAACACATCCAGGAATGATCACTGAACAAAGCCAGGAATAAATCCTAAACACAGCTGGGCGAAGCCTACCTACCACTCCCCCCAAAAACTTAATCCTTAATTTATTAATGATGTTATAATCTATATATTTTATACCCTTTCCTTTATTTTTTGCCAATATGACAATGTACACTGAATATTTTCTTATATTCCAAAAAACAACTAAAATAATTTAATTAAAAGTATAAGTCATCAGGGGCCGGAGTGATAGCCCAGTGGGTAGGGTGTTTGCCTTGCACTCGGCTGGCCATGCTGTCCAGGGTTCGATCCCTGGCATCCCATATGGTTCCCCGAGTACCGCCAGGAGTAATTCCTCAGAGCCAGGAGAAACTCCTGAGCATTACCGGTGTGAGACAAAAGGCAAAAAAAAAGTATAAGTCATCAGTAATTTTTACTTGACCTTAATATATTTCCTGCTCTGTTTAACAACTTTGTCATGATCCAGTTGAATGAGAATATCACTCATCAAGATAAATTCTGGGGAATTGTTTTAAATGTTTTCTCAACATTTCCAAACCAAAAAGTCTCTTCTCTGAGCCTTTCCCGTTAAACTAGCTAGCGTCTTAAACCACTTAAACTTGAGTTTATACAACGTATTATAAAGACAGAAGTAATGTAAAACTTGAAAATGATAAAAAGTTTCTAAATGTTCGACAACCAAAAAATTAATCTAAAGTCAAGGCAGAAGATATCAGACGGATTGTTTGTCAAAGGTATTCCATACTCTATCTCTCAGGAAAAATTGGTATAAATGAGAAAGTTTAAGAAGCTCTAATTCAGTGCAAACAATGAAAATGGCACCCACCCACCTATCATCCCTCCACATTCAAGAAGGTTTTTTCGTAGACGTGTAGCTGATTGTATTAGTATTCTGAGGGCATTTCTTGATTCCTCTTTTTTTTTTTTTTTTCCTTTTTGGGGGTCACACCCTGCGATGCTCAGGGGTTACTCCTGGCTCTTTGCTCAGGAATTGCTCCTGGCGGTGCTCAGGGGACCACATGAGATGTCGGGGATCGAATCAAGTCGGCCGCGCACAAGGCAAACACCCTTCTGGGCTACCGCCTCCGACCCTTGATTCCTGTTTCACATCATATAAACATTATATTTTTTAAAAACTTTTGTGTTTCATTTTTCAGAACTAGTCTCCATTTTGTCTCATACTAGTTAGAACATTCCTAAGTTCTGACATTCAAATGTGAATGCATTGTACCAAATAAAAGCCTGCTCTGTCGGACAGTTCACTTTTTATTTCGATTCCTTTTTCAGGATGGAGTAATCTCTCCTCTTCCCATGCCTTTCTTCCTCTTTTAAAACTATGATTGAGGGTTTCTTATCCTGTGTTCTCCTCACATGACTGAAGCAATGTGTACGTTCTTTCAGCTGCTGGCAGGAATAAATATGAAATGGCTACAGCGTATATTGCAATGGCATGGTTTTAGGAATTTCATCATATCTTTTCTGTGACTCGTTGGAAATGAGACATAATCTTTGCTGGGCAAAGTATTTGACTTTTGACAAAGATTCAGGAAACGTTTCAATATAGCAATGCCGTTCATTCAATTTGAAAATTCAGAAAGACTGCTTGTAGAATACATTGGAAAAATAGGAGATTATTAACAAGCCAAACTAAAGATGACTCGACATTTTTAAAAAATAGTATAAAGGAGGACTTCAAGCTCAAAGACTCATGGAGACAAAAAACTCTTATAGATTTTCAAACACTTTCACATAGAAACAAATTGGCCAGAGAAAATAGTAGCTAAGTTAAGGGGTAATATGATGAAAGTAAAGCAAGCAAAGAAACAAACATGTCATCACTCATTACAGAATGGAAGGTATTAAAAACCAAATGAGTGGTCTTTAGATCCGCTAGATAAAAATCACCAAAACAGAAAAGAACAGAATGACAGAAACATGAGAAATTGATATAATGGTATTAGGGGAACGTGTGCATCACAGGTTTCAGATGGACAGGAGGAAAGTTTTCAAGAATAATCACTCCTTTTAAAAAGTAGATAAAGAAACAATAAAGTAGGAAAAGTATTCATGATTGGAAGAATTAATATTGACAAAAGGATCATTCCACCCAATCATAGATTAAATGGAATCCCTTTCAAGGTTCCATTGGCTGGGTATGGTAGTTTAAAGAACTTTCTTGCATGTGGCTTTTCCTTGTTCAACTCACAGTACAACAATGTCCCTTAAGCATCACTGGGTTAGTCTTAGAGTTCCCTGAGCACCGCTGGATTGACTTGGCTAACCTACAGCATTGTAGGAGCAAACTAACACTGAAGCTTTGAGCCCTCACATTGAACCCAAGCCTGGTTGTCAAAGAAAAGCAATGCGGGACCTTGTGTTCACACACACACACACACACACATACACACAGAATTTTTAGTCAGATGTAAGAGATGAAATCTTGCCCGTTGCCTCAATTTGGATGGAATTAGAGTGCTATGATTAGTAAACTAAGTCAGAGCAAGAGGGAGAACTGGGAGGTCATGAAGTTCTTATGGGGCATATAAAAGAAATAAATGGAGGGGACGGATGGTGCCTGATGGAAATTAGCCTACAAATAGAAAATCAGTTTCGGATTCTGAACAGTGAGGGACAATTGGAGCAGACTCGGGTGTCCCAGAAAGAGTTTTGGAGTATTTGAGACACTTTGGAGATTATGCCAGAAATTGTGCAAATCTATATTAGAAGAATAAATATCAACACTGCTAGAAAACAGGATACTTCACTGTTAGTAATATTAAATAAAATGTCAATGTTATGTGTAAAAATAAAATATATTCCAAGACAAATACCAATTTTAAAAAACCATTAAACTTTAGTAAACTACACAAATAACAGATGTCACTTATTTCGAAATCAAAAGGTTTTCTGTGCAGTTCACAATATCCCCAAAATCATCATTCATTTTTTAGTCAGACAAAGAAAAAAACTTTCTCAGAAAGTCCCTAGGCCAATTATTAGTAGGCTTGAGAAGGAAACCAATTTGTAGCTGTTTCAGAATATCCAGAAATAGACTGTAAATGGATCAATAAGGTGTCACAGTCACCCAGATCATAGCCTGTCAAAAGGTCCTCACAAACTAGTAATGAAAGACAAGCTCTGTCAGCAGTAGTCGTAGAGTTGTTATACACTTTTAATAGAGCAATTCAGAGATCAAGATGTGCACAGAATCCTACTCAGAGTAGTTAAAGTAACTTTACCTCTCTACGGCAATTCTATATCAGAATTATGGAAAATTTTCCTCATACACTGAGTTTTAGGTTCTTGTTTCTTTGTATGGCAATTCTCACCTCTCTTTTTAATTGTTATAAACCTAATCTTCAAAAACTCTGAATCAGAATGACAAGAAGCTTTCTATAAGGAATATCAGTGTCCAGCTATTCCACACATACTTCCCCATTCTTGCATTTTGTTTTCCAGTACTTCAATTTTAACACTTTGATTTCTTCCCCAAAATGTAAGTTGATTGATTTTTTTCATGTAAAAAAAAGACACTACTGTATCTCTGATACTGTATTTTCATATGACCCCTGAAACACTACCAGGAATGATTCCTTAGTACAGAGCTGGGAGTAAACCATGAACAGAGTCAAGTATAGCCCCAAACAAACAAATATATCAAATTCTAGAGTAAATATCAAATTCTAATAAAACAACTACCAAAAGTATGACAAGGAAAATCACAATACAATTTTAGACACCCATGGAAAGGAGAAAGTAAACAAGAAGAATCAGATATCTGTGTGCATAATCAGTGTATTTACCTGACTGAGCCCTAATCACACATAAGTGAGAAAGAATTTAAGTATCTTGCAAATAAATCTATGATAGCATATTAAATTTTGAGCTTTTTTTCAATTAGACATGAAAATCTAATGTTTGAGGATGAACAAATACATTTCTACCAACAGAAATTTTTATAAATTAGCACTACTTGGAGCAATGAACATAATTAAAACATTTTATGTAGCACTTATAATGTCCACGAAGTAATAATTGGAATGTCAATTTCAAGATCCAGAATTATAATGTTATTTTCAAAAAAAATTTAATATTAAGAGAAAAAAATATAAAGACAATACTTAGAATAACTATTGTTTGGTATATTTAGTGTAATAAAGTAATATAAAGCTTTAATTAATATGAAGCTAAAATTCAATAACTAATAGATAAGCAGGATTTAATATTAAAAACATCTGAAGTAAATAGAATATACAATTAAAAGTCACATAAAATATGAACATTTACCAATATTTGAGAGATAAAATATATGTGGTAAACTATAACCTCATAGATACTATAATACAAAAACATAATATCTTTAATTTGAGTCCCAGAAAGAAGGGAGAGATAATTGACAAAAATATAGATATTTAATAACATAAAAAAATAACAGCCCCTAAGTTAAGAAAAACCATGATTCATTTATAATTCAACAAAGCTATGCAGAACATAACACTGAAGATCATATCACTTATAAATATCATAGGATTTGTTGGGGAAAGACAGAGAAAGAGAAACTTAAAGGAAATGAGAAGAAAACTATTTAAAAATGAGATATATCACTTATTTTTAGCAAAAAATAGAGGCCAAAAGTCTGCAGTAAAAAGTTTTGAGATATTGAAAAAATGTGCCTGGTTTTTCCTGTATTAAGGAAAAATATTTTTTTAAGATAGTAAAAAATGTATATTTTGATAAAGAAAAAAGGCAACTGTTCTGTCTCTAACCTTGAGTAGAAGAAATGGTACAAAAATGTATTTAAACTTGAGTAAAGTAAAACCTAAATAAATATTGAAAATAGGAAATATGTTTGTGTGAAGGGGGTGAGGGGGTGTGGTTGATCAATAGTACAGTAGGTAGGGCACTTGCCTTGAACATAGCTGACTGAAATTTGATCCCAGGCATTTATAAGGTCCCCCAAGCACAGCCAGGAATAAGTCCTTAGTGCAGAGCCAGGAGTAAACCCTGAGAATTGCTGGGTGTGATTCCAGGGGTGTGGGGGCAAGGGGAGAAGAAATATGTGGGTTTTAAAGTGTTCTTATTGTTCTATATTGAAATTTTTAGGGGCCTTACACAAATTGCAGAATTTGTATGGCTAAATGCCAGTATGTAAGCTAGACAAAAATGCATTTATATAATGAAGTATGAAAGTAATGTGAAAACCAAGAGTAGAAATAGCAAAATAAAGCTAAGTGGTTAATATAAATACAATTATATCTTTATTTAAAATATGGATTAGTAAACTAAGCACTACAATAAGATGCAGGTATAATATAGATTGTTTTACATGATATATGTTTTAGTTATAGGAACAATTTAGGTTAAATATAAAATATATGGATTATATGTACTTATACTATGCACTATATAGAATAGAGAGAGAGACTCACAGACATGGGACAGTGTCGGGCGCTCCCAACAGTGCCGGGAAGCGAAGTTTCCTTCTACCTCCAGCCGGGCGAGGAACGGATGAAAACTCAGGAATCCGATGCAGTTTTAAAAGGCTTTACTTATCACAGGTTCAGGCATACAAATAAGCAAAAGGAAAAACCCGATGCTTAGGATTCCAGGCTAGAACCCCAGCCACGTATAGGCCAAGATGGCAACCACCACGTGTAAAAGCTTCCAAGGGGAATGAACGCCACAAGGAGAGAGATCCCACAAGGAAGAAGGAAGTGAGAGCGGGAACCGGCTAGTTTATATCCCTGCAACTCAGACCTTCCTCCCCATTGTTATGGAAAGCAGGAGGGTCCAATGCCCTTAGGTAATCCCTCCTTGCACCTCACCTAGGGCCTTTACTGTGCTAATGTTTTGAGCCGAAATCTGCTTAGGAATGCTTTTTGTAGTATAGAGAAGGGGGGTTTCTGAGATGGCATGTCTCTGTACCTTGACCAACACCAATGCCAGTCAAATATTTCTCCAAGCCTTCACAAGTCTCATCTACTTCATTGTAGTTTTATATTTTAGTTGCCTTTGAGTATATCAGGGGAGCCATGCTTGTTTGCTTGGAAGCAAACAGCATTTCTCTCTGGTCTAATTACTTAGGTGTCCTACATGGCCAGGCTAATATGCTGGTAAGATCTAGCTAGTCCCACGATGATTGTGATAGCATGGGAGAATATTTATACCAGCTAGTACAGCATACATGGTCGGATAAACTGCCACATTTAGACTACCCCCTTATCTACGGAGTGATTTGCGGGAGGCAATCCAGAGCAAGATGCAGCGGCCCTTAGGAGTCCTGCAACAGAACAGAGCTACTACTGGCTCTCCCTGTGCCCAACCACTCACGAGGTGCCCGGGAGTGATGGTGGGTTCTAGCCCTGCTCCGCCACCCCAGCAGAGCCTCGCAACAAGCCAGACAACCCCCACTCCATGAGGGCCTCCATTTTCCACATCCAGACTTCCCTTCATCAGAACTTCACCTAGCAGACCAGCCTATCACAGCCTGGCTCGCACGGCCACAAGTAGCCATGCGGTTCATCAATAAATGCTGGATTTAGAGGTGACTACAAGAGTATGCTACCCGCATGGCAGAGCCTGGCAAGCTACCCGGGTCGTATTTGATATGCCAAATACCAGTAACAATTATAGACCTCATTCCCATGACCTGATGGAATGGATGAGGCTCTTTATGTTCCTGGAACAAGCAGGTGCCCTTGGGCTCTACTTGCATGAGACAGGACATATGGAGATGTTACTGGTGCCTGCTCAAGCAAATCAATGATGAATGGGAAGACAGTGATACAGTGATATAGAATAATACAAAGATATATGTACATATGTCCTTGTACCTCTGGGGTATATGTATATGTAAAACATAATTATATACATATACATAAAGGCTTTAACAGCATTGTTATAACATGCAATGAAACAAAGTTGATAAGAGTAATGAAAAGGAATAGAGAATAATTTTACAATTATGGAAGAATTGCTTCCCAGAAAGACATAAGTATCATAAATGTCTATGTATCTAATTAGAGAACACATAAACTGTACAAACCTGACAAAAAGTCAAATGAGAAAGAGACATGTTCACAATCTTAATGAAGGTTTTAGCATTCTTTTCTCAGCAGTTAAAAATGTATTAGACAAAGAATGAATTGAAGTATTTGAATAACCCTGCCAACAGTGTTGTACCAATGACAAATAAAATATGAAAATATAAACAAAATTATAGTCATCATATATGGTATGTAGTGATATTATAGTCAACATATATGGTATGTAGTGTAAAATTATAGTCATTATATATGGTATGTAATGATAAAACACCAGGAAAATATAAATACTCAATATTGTGAAGAAGTAAGTAGCAATTCAGCATGAATAGGAAACACACACTGTTGTGGATTTTCTGGGTCCACTGGTGCATTCTGGGTTGACAACCACTTTACCAGAACAATGAATAAGGACCAGGGCCACTGGCTTGTTGGTAATAATTTTCAGTTTGATTCAAGTAAAGTAGACCAGTAATAGAGACATCACGAAGGGTTGGGATAGGGGGGTTACTGATAGGTCACAAACACTGAACAGATGTAGAGCCCTTAATTCTGGGGGAAAGAAACTTCTATAATTCTATCCAAGGGCTGCAGCACTTTAGACTCATTCTAACGGTCCACCCTAGGGGCTAGATTATCGCTTTCACATTTCCTTTATCTGTAACCTGTAAACAATCATATTACATTTGTTTCTCAATAATATTTCTAGTCATTTTGTATAAACACAGTAAGAGACAGAGACTTTTATCTTCACCTGGAATACATTTAACACGATCTCTCTGGACTCATGGCAAAGACTGATTTTTCCGGGGACATGTATGTTGTCATATATGCCAGACTATAGTACTCAGGCTAAGTTTTGCCTAGCCACCACAGAGTACTTATTCAGTTACTTCTTTATGCTCCATGTAAGAGATTATTCCATAATCCTGCATTTAATTTATTACACTTTTTATGGTGCTTAGCCTGTCCCATGTCGAGGCCAAGGGTAGCTTCCTAATAGCTTGCCCTGGGTCCATCCGAGTCCCTCAGTGGGACCCTCTTTCTGGGGTGTAAGGAACTAAGGTCGACCTGAGGGCAGTTGAGGTTTAAGGAAGGTAAATATGACAGGAATATATATTTCAGAGTCAATTAACTACTAAATTGCAAAAGTATAGCATTAACTGTCTTCCTTTATGTATACAAAAAGGATATTGCTTTCATATAGGAATATGCAAAGGACATAAAGGAAAGGAAAAGGCAACATTTCACTTACAATACAAAATCCAAAGCGATCAGAAGCTTTATCTCTGCCAGGTGCTGTGTGTGATTAGGAGACAATATGACTAATGAGTAGGAGATGAAGATCACAGATAATTGGTTGTACCCCAGTGGTATAGGTAGGGTGTGCCTCTGGGAGCACTGATGTGGGTGCAATTCAATTAGCCTAAGCTCCCTGCAGGAGGACAAAGTAAAATCCAATGTATATCTTAAATGCCTAGGACTATAAGTCAACAGTATATAATGTCAAATATTTAAAATTATTTCACATATGTTTAAATGAAAACAATCTCAAAAGATAGTCACTTAAATCAACAGTCATATCCAGTGATAAGAGAAAAGCATCTTGTTTCTCTTTTGTTTTGTTTTTGGTCCACATCAAGGGTGCTCAAAGCCTAACTACACTTAGGGATCCTCCTGATCAGGCTCATGGGACTATTTGGAGAGCTGCGATTCAGACCAGGTTCTGCCACATGCCAGGCACATTCCCTACCTGCTGTTCCTGATTTGGAGGTTTCTGTTTGCACAAACATAGGAATGGCTATGGTATAATTTCTTTATCTTTCTTTATTACCAGAGCTGAGTTTTTTTGCTTTAATATTTTTTGTGTTTACTTATTTCTAACTCTAAGCAATATTTATCTCTAGATCTAAGAGAAAGAAAAATATTTCAAAGAAAATTATGATCAAATCAAGAAAAAATTGGACAGAATAACTCTATACTGTTTAGAGTGAAATTAATCATTTAAATGTTTATATTAAAGTAGAAAATATCAAACAATTCTGCAGAATTCCAGATATATAAGACTCATCCAAACAAAAACCTATATAGTTGTATAAACTAATTTCATCTTAATTAAAAACAAGAACAAAAAAGTAAATGAAAAGGAAATACACAATAAAGATAAGAGTAGAAATCAATTTAAAATTAAATAGAGAAGAAAACAGTTGTGTATTTAAGAAAGACATAGAGAAAGAGGAAAAAAATAGCAGGAACAGAATAGGCAGGAATGACATTTATTGCATATTTTATATATAAAGACATATTGTATAATGTGCATGGCTATTAAACTAAAGTGGAGGATTGTGTTTTAAAACTGTTGTTATGATGTCAAGTAAAAGAAAGGCATTGTGTTGTAATCAAAATAAAGCAGAATGTAAAATTAAAATGCCTTCACATAATAAATGAATAACCATCATCAAATCTTAACTATCTGAATAAAGTTTACAAGAATAAATATATGTGATTAATTTCAGGAATGGAATTTTGATTTAACACGCAAAATTTGATTCAAGTAATATGAACTATTAGAATAAAAGTAGAAAAATTATCGTTACATTTCTAAGTTACATTAAAAGCATGTTACAAAATTTCACAGAAATTATTAATTAAAAAATATCTCATGAAAGCAGGTGCATCATGGAACTCCTTCATGTAACAAAAGCCATATATGACAAAACTACAACAGTAGGCAGTTTCATAATTTACCATTGAGGCAGTATATAAGCAAATAAGTCTGCTTTTATCATTTCTTTGATATTTTGTATTATGGTTTTAACTTTTACGTATGGGGATGGGAGGAAGAGAAAAAGGAAAAAGAAAGTAGGGCGGGAAGAAGGAAGGAAAGAAGGAAGGAACAAAGAAGAAAAGGGAGAAAGGGAGGGAGGATGAGAGGAAGGAAAATATGAAAAATTGAGAAATTAGGGATAACTGGAAAGAAATATGAGGCATGATATGGATAGAAAAAGTAATATATCGTACTTTCCATTTGTATGTAATTTTTCTAATTGTGAATACAATTGTAAGGGATTCTTAAAGAAACAAATTTAATAAATTTAAGAAAACCAAATGTTAAAAGACATATGTAAAGCATTTTAATTTCCATATAAAATTCCAAATAGTTTTGACAGATAAAATAAGAACTATATGATTCTTACGAGCATCTAACATGAACTAGATACATTTATCTTTATGATACCAGGATCCAAATAAGGCTCTAACAGTGAGCCATAATCCTCATCCATGAATTCATTTTATTTTTTCTTTATTTAATTGTAATTGAAGTGACTTAGATACAATAATGCTAATGTTTATTGCTTTCATGGAGTAAAATAACTATACCTTCACCACCACTAAAGTTTAATATAGCCCAGTTTTCCTGTTTCATTTTATTATATAGGTACTGAAAGCTAAAAATCATTAAAATAATTTGAAAACCTAAACTATTGAGGACATAAACATCCATATTATAGAATATTAATATTTCAATTTTATAAAATTATCATCAGAGGTTAGAGTGATAGGAAAGAGGAAAAAGAACTTGCCTTTGTCTGGTGCTGACCCATGTTTAATCTCTGGTACCACATATGATTCTTCCAAGCTTTACCAGGAGCAATCCTTGAACACAGAGTTAAGATTAACCCTTAACACTATCAGGTGCAGCTCCCAAACAAAACAAAACAAAGATAACCATAGAATACAGTAAATTCTATATGAATACCGGAGACACTTTTGTCACAATGGGAAAATAAGTCACACAGTTTACACAAAACTATAATTTGAAGAACAGATTCAGAAAAGCAAACAAAATTAAGGCATTATCCCACCTAAAACTAGCAACAAAAATCAAGGAAATGTAGGTCTGGTGAAATAAAATATATTTACATCAGTGAAAGTAATAATCTATTCAAGAGTGAGAGAAACACATGCCAGCCAATTGCTTGTTCACAACATTACCCCAGAATTACAGGAAGAAAAGTTTTTCTAAAAGATAAAAGAGAATATGGAAAAGGGAGCGCGATCACTTAGTTTACATCATAATCCATACCTTCAAACGTAATCTTAATCCAAGGTACAAAAATGATAAAATCTTTTAGAAGAAATCATGAAAAGGTCTTTCTTATACTAGGTTACTTAAATAGGACATAGATTAAATGATACATTTTTTAAAGTCACAGTTTATGCTTTTATTTTTTTGTTAAATACACTTTACTACTCAGTTAACAAATGTTACCATGAAGAGCAAAACATTTAGTGGGAGAAAATATTTTGTTTACTCCATCTATCATAGTAATAAGATAAATGCTAACGTAGTGCAACCCACAATGTGTGGGAGAAGGAGGAGAGAGAGAGAGGGAGAGAGAGAGGAGATAAAAAAAACCTGCCATTTAGGCAGGATGTGGGAGGGGGAGGAATTGGGGACATGGGTGGTGGTTGAGGGGCACTGGTGGAGGGCGGGGTGCTGGAACACTTTGTGACCAAAACCCCAAGCGTGAACAACGTTGTAATTGTATATCTCACGGTGATAATAAAATGTTAAAAAAAAGTAAATGAAAAAATACAAGTTTCAGTAATAAATACAGTTTCAAGAAAAAAAAAGATAAATTAAAGACTGGTTATATAACAAAGATCATACTGTATCTTTGTAAAGTTTTTTAAATGTTTACAAGTTCATTATAGACAAGAACTTGTAAACATTTGAATGTATAAACTTATAGCAAAAATGGAGAAATTATATTTTGAGCATTAATAAAGGTAAATGAAAATATATTTGCTCAAATAATTTTTACATATATACAGTGATTTTTTACATATATTTCCATTCACTTTCATCATGATGCTCAAATTTGCAAATAACATATGTCCATCAGGGAAAAGCAAAATATATTTCATTTATACAAAGGAGCACTAGTCACTAGTAAAATGGGTGAACTATTGTTACATGAAAGCATCAGGATGGATCTCAAGAGCATTAAATTCAATGAAATAGAGTCAATTTTAAGAGATTATGACTCTATGATTCCATTTATGTCACATTACTGAAATGACAAAATTAGAGACAGGATCAAAATAGTGGTTGCCGAGAGACAGGGAAGATAGTAGCGAGTGGATAAAAAAAAGCATAAGAAGGAGCTGCACGAAGATTTCCTCATGGTGCTGGACTAATCTGCATCTTATTTCCATTGGTGATTACACAAATCTGTTGATTAGGGCAGAGTTCATAGAACTCCGCATACATATTTTCATGAATGCGTATAAGGAACTGATGAAATAAGGTGTACAGTCTTCTGAAATATATCATGTCATAGTTGTTATGTCCTACTATAGTTTACCAGAAGTCTCCTCTATGGAAGATGTTGGGTGAATAGCACAAGTCACTGTAGTGACAAACAGATAACTAGAGTTGTATCAAATGAGGAAATTCAACTTTTCTTTTTTTCAGAAGTAGGGCACCAGTTCTCATGGGTCCAGATGTGATTCCTGGAATAAAACTGGATTCATCGGGATGCAAAATAGTGCATATACCACCACACTATCCTCCGATCCAAGGTAATACATCTTAACGTCTTGTCCAAGGAAGAAAGTTAATAATTATAAACTTGTATATTATGATTTGAAACTATTGTAACAAAAAAGCAGATCTAAAATGCATCAGTCAGGTAATAGACTCAAAACAATGTCTCAGACTGTTAGAGGTACCAGGATCTTCTTAATAATAATTGTAGTCACGTTTCCACTCTGAATATAGGTGACCAAATTCACAGACATGAACATTTGAATACAATGAATTATAGGTGAATTATACCTCGTTGAATTGATGACATTAAAAAATGAAAAAAAATAAAGATAATGGCTTTTGAAGTATTCATTTATGATTATAAAATATGAGATTCTTTGCAGGGTCAAAATTTGCTTTACTTTGTGTATAAGTTAAAACACATAATGAAAGTTTAAATAGATAAAGGAATCTAAGACACTTACTCTAAAGTGGCATGAACGGGGCCTGAGCTATAGTAGAGCATGTACTGCGCTTGCCTGAATGTGAACAAGCCGTGTCTTATCCCCAGTATCCTATATGCTTCCCTGCCAGGAATGATCCCTGAGTTAAAGCCAGGAGTCTTCCCTACACACTGCTGGGAGAGGCCTTAAAGCCATGAAAATAAATAGTTTCATTAATCTAATTAAAAGATACGTAAAATGATCACTGTATCACTGTATCACTGTCTTCCCATTCATCATCGATTTGCTTGAGCAGGCACCAGTAACATCTCCATATGACCTGTCTCATAAAAGTAGAGCCCAAGGGCACCTGCTTGCTCCAGGAACATAAAGAGCCTCAAACCATTCCATCAGGTCATGGGAATGAGATCTATAATTGTTACTGGTATCTGGCATATCAAATACGACACGGGTAGCTTGCCAGGCTCTGCCGTATGGGTAGCATACTCTTGTAATTTAATAACTGGCTTTCTTTACCTTAAAAAACTCTCCATAATGTTATGGATATCAATTAATAACGTAAAATGGTATCAATGAATAACTAGCTCAAGTTCTCAAGTTGATAACAGCTTCATTTACCATACTGCAAAGTGATACAGCAAGGTCAAAGGAAAGTATCAGAAAAAATAGTTTTAGTGACTAAAATCACCACCAGAAGCTTTTTTTTAATGAAAGTTTTTATTTAAATAAAATCATTGTTTGGAGAAGGTGGGAAAATTAATAGGTGAATAATCATTGATGAAATTCTGGTGAACCTGAAACTTGTTGCTATTTTAATTTTTTGTATCATAATATCATTCACTTTTACTTTAAGTTGTGGTTAATCTTAGAATAATTGGAAACTTTTTTCTTATTTGGTTTTAACAGACTGTGTTGGAGCCCTTGCTCCATTTGTCCGCTTCCCCACTTGGATGGCAAAGAACCACAGTCATAATGCAATAACACACAGGGTTTATTCCAGCTAACTGGGGCTGATTCACTCTCAATGGAACAAACATCTCTGAATGCAGCAGTTATATGTTATATGTTCCTAGGTCGAGCAGTTATATGTTCCTAGGTCGAGAAGTCAACATGATGAATGACCAAAAACCTGAGCTGCGCAGGAGGAAGAGAGCTGCATGGAATGCCTTCAAAAGAATCGAAGAAAGGGGCTGGAGGCGATAGACCAGAGGGTGGGGCGTTGGCCTTGCACGCGGCCTACCTGTGCTGGCATGGGTTCGATCCCCCCATCCCATATGGTCCCCCGAGCACCGCCAGGTGTGATTCCTGAGTGCAGAGCCAGGAGTAACCCCCAAAAGGAAAAAAAAGAATCGAAGAAATAGCTAAAAAAAAAAAGAACCTCCAGCTCCGGGCACATCTCTTTGACTCCACCATTCTCCCTGCATTAACATATGCCTCAGAGACCTGGGCCCTATGAAAGCAGGAAGAGAATGCTATTTGGGTCTCCTAAAGAGGAATCGAAAGAGCTATGCTTGGAATATCACGCCTCACTCAAGTGAAAGAAGGAATCCGGAGCTCCTACCTCCGTCACTGTTCCAGAGTCAGGGATGCTGTCATGTTTGCCAAGCCATCGAAAATCAGATGGGCTGGACATGTAATGCGATTTAGAGACAACGGCTGGACTAGATCCATTACTGACTGGATCCCACGGGATGTCAAAAGATCAGTTGACCGCCCACCTACAAGATTGTCAGACTTCTTCAAGACCCTGAACAAATGGTTTGAGGCTCTTTGTATTCCTGAAGCAACCAGATGCCATTGGGCTACACGGTCACTTATAGTGACCGTAGCCCAGAAATATAATATTTTTTTATATCCATTTGAAATATTAATAATTCAAATGGAAATATTACTAGTGCCCTCTCGAGCAAATCGACAAATAACAGGATGCCAAGAGATCAAGTGATCAAGCTGGGGCCGATCGCTTCACTGCGGCACGCAGGTCCTAGTGAGAATGTTCTACCCCGGGGAGAAAGCAAGCAGGGATTATATAGGCCTTGCAAGGCCGTTACTTGTGTCACAGCCCACACAAATCCATATAGCCAATAAACTTAAAGAAAAATGCATGTCAAACATTTCATCCTAAAAAGGTCATGGAAACTTAAAGACAAGAGAAATGGTCTGCCCTATTCCAGTCAAGTGTGCTTAATTAACCTGAAGACATCCTGCCCACAGCCAGTGGTGAATCTATACTGTCCAGCTGACCAGGATAGATATGTGTGGTCAATGACTTGTTTGTCAAGGCCCCAGGGCTTACGTACTTAGGGCCACAGTAGGACCTAACAAACAACTTACTGCGGAATTTGCTGGAGTAGTGGATTTCTGTGTCTATCCTCTATCATCAGGTTCTTCAATATTTTTAGGGATGAAACTATTGAGTAACAAATAGGCTCAAACTCTGAGCTAGAGTACAGAACATTTATAAGAAGTAAATGAGAAGAATTCTCCATTATGGAAGGAATTTAGTGGAAGACTGAGCAATGAATTCCTTTCTGGGACTTTTAATACAAAAACTGGGCCTTTGGTGATACTTCATCAGAAGATTCCATTTGTTTCCAGGAGTTGCTTTTAGGTCACATTTGTGTTGTTAAAATAGCATTAAGAGCTTGCCTTCCCTCTTAGGTGGTCCGCACTGTTGTTATTTTAGATCTTTAGGTATATAGAGCACCACGTGCCCCCAGTACACCCCTTTATCTCTTAGTGTCTAGTAAGCCAAGATCTGGGGCCAGAATTTATAATCTAAGGAATTTGTAAACTCCCCAATCTATGAAAGAGCCGGGAGTTTGCAAGAACGTTTAAGATGAAGCATGGGGACAACTAAAATTAAGCTGGCAAAGATAACTGGACTTTTCCTCTTTCAGTATATGTGCTGCGAAGCGAGCACGTGGGCTTTCCTCTTCAGACTAAATTCCCTACGAGCAGATTCTAAAAAGAAAGGATTCTATGAACGTATTAAAACGGGATAGACCATTTCAAGGAAATAGTATAGTGGAAGAACATGAGCTTGTAAAGTCTAAAGCATCGGTAAGTTTGTTATTAAGTTCCACTGAGTTTATACAGTGAAGATAATATATTCAGTGAAGTCCAAATCCGTTTTTCCATAACAATCAGACAGTAGCTAAGGAATGCCCTGAGGGAATGTAAATGCCTGGGAATTAAGGGCTCTTTACATTACTGGAAAAGTACTTCTAAAGCATTTGGTATCTGGGGGTAGTAAATATGCACTAAAGAACAGTGGAGAAAAATGCATGAGAGGACATTGGAAGGCACAGACAAGTAACTGCAGCATCTGCTGAAGTACAGATAGTCTCAAGTCACATTGTTGATATGATGAGTAATACCCTATGCAGCTGAAATTGCTAGTACAGTTGGAATTGCAAATAAACGTATCTGTCTCAGTTGGGAAAAATCACTTTTAAAAGTGAGAGTGCTTCGCCATTCACTGTAGTTCTCCCCAACACCAGAGCTTTACTCCTGTACTCTAGAGTTCATATTTTGAATAATCCTATTCCTGACAACCCAGAGTCCCTGGTTACCATCCACTTGTCAGTTGTCAGTTAGGGCCAGAGCGAAAAGTTTAGACTATATCCAAGTTGTCACACTTATTCTTCAAGCCCACATTAAATATCCCAAATATAAGTTTCTCCAGATAACTGTATACCATTCCTTACCTTTTTTAAAAATCATAAACAGGCAGTAAAATGATGATTTGAAAACAATATATTTCTTTTCAAAGAATGCACATCTTGATTCATCTCCTAACATTCTCTGGGGGCTCCTATTGCATTTTTGATCATGAGGATGAGAAGGGGAAACATATTTTCCAGAATGACTCTTTTGAGTTGAAGCTGGAAAGAGATAGTTTTCCTTCAAATGCTACCTTTGCAGAGGTTTATTCCTTCTTTCCAAGACATAGAACTACATAGCAGCCATATAATTCTGGAATGAATTGTACCTTGAAGAAGAGAAAAATAAACTTATGTGTTTTCATCTCCAAGCTGGTATTTCAGGTTTCCCCAAAGAAGTGCTTCCAATATTCCATCAGAATGGTAGTCTTAGTGTTTCATTGTCAATGAGTACCATAATTATGCACATTATAATGTGTCTTGCTGACACAAGATCCCTAAACAATCAAGTGATGATGGTATATAGGATCTCATTCTAATAACTAATATCTTCTCTTAGTTTTTCAATGACTATGCTATTCAAAGTTACATAGTGAGAACGGCAAATCTGTATAAAAATGCATTCTGCAAATGTTCAGAAGGAATTATTACTCTGAAAATTCAACAAACTCTAGTATAGTTAAGTTGACAAGTTGAGGTTATTCTTTGGGGCTCATACTAAAATATTGATTCGATCTTGCAGCTCCCAATTTAGAATTTCAGAAGTGGCAATAGCCAGATAAGACTTGGTGAGAGTATGGCTACGAAATTTAGGCCTTGTGGTTGCAATGCCCAGCTGCTTCGACAGGTAGCAGACAGGAGACAGGCTTGTGTACACCCAGGGCTCTGCACCGTGGGCCCTGGTTGGTTGTTGGTCTGACATAGAAAAAGACTGGACCCTCCTGGGATGAACCCAGAGCCACTCCAGAGCCTGACAAGCTACCCATGATTTATTCTATATGCCAAAAACAGTAACAATAATGGACCTCATTCACAAAGAATGGAGACGTTACTGGTGCCGACTCAAGCAAATCCATGATCAACGGGAAGACAAGTGAAGTGATACAAGTGATTGATCAATCATTAAAAAAGTAAAATAAAGTTAAAAGGCTGGGTGACACCTTTGTGAATAAATATTACTCTTCTCCATGATGAATATAGTCCTTTCCAGTAGATGATGACTGATGTATGCTTACCTGAGATTAGCCTTTTTACTTTTTACCTAAATATATTTATCCCAGCTTTCTAGTGATTCCATTCTCCTCCCAGCCTCACAAGCATCAGCTACTGTCCGAAAGTTCACTGACATGCTCTCCTAACCCTTTCTCTTTTAATACAATGTAGGTGGCCAAGGGCCACTTGTTCTTTTAACCCTGACTTTCGGTGACCCTCTGATTGTTAGCACCATTTTCTAGAGGCATTTCAACTCACAAAAAAATACATTCAAATGTACTAGCCATAAATCAGGATCTTGGTGTTTTTTCCTCCAACATCAGAGTCTAAGGAAAGTTTTCGTTAGGACATAATTTTAAGCTGAGAACCTTCATTAGTGTGACAAAAAACATGTTAATTGCAGCCTTTGCTACTTTGTCAAGTGGTTCTCTTTTGTACTCTGGTCCTAATAATAATCTCTATGCAAGATTTATATCACATTTACATGGTTGCTAGCTACTGCTCCTTTTTGAAGTCTACAAATGATGAATAAGTACATAGACCATTGAGCTTGCTCTTGACTCTTCATGGCTC
>JAJIBD010038216.1:0-89496 GCA_021461705.1 Cryptotis parvus | reverse complement strand
GTTCAACTCCCCAGTATCCTATATGGTCCCCCTGAGCACCGCCAGGGAGTAATTCCTGAGTGCAGAGGCAGGGAGTAATCCCTGAGCATTGCCGGGTGTGGCCCAAAAAGAAAAAAAAAAGAATTTACATCTAAAACCAAGAATGCCCGCCACACCTTTGATCTGTACAGATCAAAGGTATGGAATGTTTTTTTGCACACATTCTAACTTTTCTTTTTAGACTTTATGCTCAAAACAGAACTTTCCAGGCAGTTCCATATATAATAGATAAGTAAACATTGAGTGCTTAAGACATACTGGCTCTGTTCTAAGTATCTTAAAATTATTCACTGTATCACTGTCTTCCCATTCATCATCGATTGCTGGAGCGGGCACCAGTAACATCTCCATATGTCCTGTTTCATGCAAGTAGAGCCCAAGGGTACTTGCTTGCTCCAGGAACATAAAGAGCCTCAAACCGTTCCATCAGGTCATTGGAATGAGGTCTATAATTGTTACTGGTATTTGGCATATCAAATACGACATGGGTAGCTTGCCAGGCTCTGCCATGCCGGTAGCAGATCCTTAAAATTATTTAATGTAGGGTCTATGAAACATTAAGACACTAAGCAGCAGTATTGCTTATTTAAGGACATCTCTGAAGTAGAAAGCCAAATTCTATTTTTTTTTTTTTTTGCTTTATTTTGGTCACACCTGGCGATGCTCAGGGGGTTACTCCTGGCTTTGCACTTAGCAGTTACTCCTGGCAGTGCTCAGGGAACATATGATATGCCGGGAATCCAACCCGGGTGGATTGTGCAAGGAAACTGCCCTACCCTCTGGACTATTGCTCTGGCCCCAGAAAAGCCAGATTCTGAAACAGGAATTCTACTGTTGACTCTCAATCAACAGTCTTTACAAACGTTCGCCAAAAGAATACTAGAACATGTACCTAAAAGGATTAAGTTTTAAGACCCCTTGGTATGATCATTTTGACATTCTGGGCAGCTATAAAGGCAAGGGAGAGATCAGTTGGGAAGGGAGTCTTTTTCTGGGGAATAAACATTGACCCAAAAGTCTACTCAGCTAAATTTAGAGCAGTGTCTGAGGGACTGAGGCAGGACTTCAAAAAGCCTCGGCAAAGAGGAGCAGAGGGAAGACTTCCCGGACCGCAGGCACACACCGGTTTACAGAGTGGGAAGGGGACTTCTGGAGCTACAGAATATCAGATGCTTGTCCCAGCATCAGCATAGGAGAGCGCTGGCCAATCAGGAAGCTGACAGACCGAATGGGGGGGGAGGGGGGCAAGGTTTAGTGTCACATATATGCACGCCATTGATTACAGCAAGGAGCAAGCAAAGTGTTTCACTCGAGCAAAGTGAAATTGGGGGAAAAGACTCAATGTATGGTCATGCACATCCATTCTCCCAAAGGGAATGATGTTATCAAGTATTAGACAAATTCACCAAAATTTATTTCAAGGGAAACCCATACTCAGTGTCTGTCTTATGACAATTTCACAGGCATAATGTTTAGCCATGCTTCTATTTTTCTGCAGAGTCTGCCAGAGATTCCAAGGCCATTTTAAAGGACCTTCGTTTAGTAAAAAAGAAAGCACATGTCAATACAGATTCACAATACCTCATTGGCAATCCCTACATTTAAGATTCTTGGCAGAGTCTGAGATTTTTCTGTTTTATTTGACATTAGAATAGATTTATATACAAAACCTGAACTGATATGAGTGTACATACTTTTAAAATTTGTCATGCTCAGAGTGAATATTCATGCATCTTGTTGCCAAAATATTAGTAAATTTCATCTCATGGTGCTTTTTCTATATCCTTCTGTGGGTCTTATATAAGCAGTAGTATTTGTACTATATTAGTTTTCTAACATTCTTGAATTCTGAATCCCCAAATACATCTTACTCCTTAAGTTTCTAATGAAGGTCTGTGGTGCTGTCTTGACATTTCGAGGTGAACTGTGGTCTTCCTAATTCCAAATTAATTATTTTCATATTTTACTTTGAGTTGCATTGGGAAGAAACATTATTTATCTAAGAGTTAAAACAATATGGAGTGGTCAACATGCAATCTTTATGAATTATTCATATTAAAACAAAGTGCTGTATTTTTTTTTTTTTTTGGCAACACTGTTCCTAAGAAAAATACAATCTCCAGAGATTGAGGGTTGGGTTAAAAATGGGATAAGTCTTCAGATCCCTTGGTACACTAGAGATAGAAAGATTAAGTGCTTCTTAAAGCAAATTTATCACATGCAGTTTTATATTGCACTCCAAAGTTTATATCCTAGAAGAAAAATCAGAAAAGGGGACCAATTGGTTCAAGTGATAATTAAAGGATAGACACAAACTGAATATTCCTAAAATGGATTGTCTAAACCAGGGATAGCCGACATTTTTTTCTTTTTTGGGTCACACCCAGCAATGCTCAGGGGTTACTCCTGGCTCTTCACTCAGGAATTACTCCTGGCAGTGCTTGAGGGACCACACGGGATGCCAGGGATCAAACCCGGTTCGGCCGCATGCAAGACAAGTGCCTTACCCACTGTATTGTAGCTCCGGCCCCAAGCCAACATTTTTATACTTGAGGGTCAGCACTGCTGAGAACTGGAGTCTATATAAACATCTTAAGCTTCTTAAAAGTCTGGTTACTATTGAACATATCTGTGAAGCTCTGGCACTTTTAAAGGGAGACAGTTTTTTGGGCTGGAGAGACAGCAGAAGGGTTAAGATACTTGCCTTACTTGTGACTGACCACAGTTTGATCCAAGGTGCCACAAGGTGTTTCGAGAATCATCAGAAATGACCCCTGAGCATGAAGTAAGCCAGGAGCACCCGGAGTAGCTCCTCGCCTGCTGGATGTGGCCCAAACTCCCTTAAAATCCCACTACGATATTTAGGGCTATTCCATTTTATTTACTGATTGTATCAGTTAAACATTCTCTAACTTTGAAACTTACACAGTTGTTTCAGCGATCCAGTTTCATTCCCTCTTGGATACATACCTGTCAGTTTTAGACCGTCAGGTTCTAGAGGAAAGGGACTGGAGAGTCTCCCCAGGGCCATGGGCCATAGGTGACTTGCGTCATCACCTCTAAGTGGCAAAAAGCATGGCTCTTCCCTTGTACTGGCCCTGCTCGCAGGTGCCCCGATTCCAGGACAGATTTTTCGCAAGAAAAAAACATGCTGGGGATGGTGCCAGTAGGGCGCTTGTCTTGCATGTGGCTAACCTAGGTTCAGTCCCTGGCATGACATGTGGTCCCTCGAGTCCTACCAGGAATGTTTCTTGAGCACAAAGACAGGAGTAAGATCTGAGCACCACTGCACGTAGCACAAAAAAGAGAAGCAAGAGAAAACAAAACAACAACAAAAAGAAAACAATGCTGCTAAAGCACCAAGTGTCTGTGGTTCAGTCTTCCTTCCATGACCATTGTTAGAGATTCTTTGCTTTTTCCCTTCTCCAGTTATGAATCATTCCTGAAAGGTTGGGAAAATCACACAGGAAGGAGTGAGGAGGAAGACGTGGGGAGAACTCCACTTCCTGGAGAATGGGGCAGAGTGAGGGGGGTGGGAGTCGACCACTCCTGGGACACCTGGCTACCTTTAGCAGAAAAGATCTGTAAGTATTTGTTTGGTTTGGTCTGGGGGCCACACTTGGAAATGCTCACAGGGATTACTCCTGGCTCTGTACTCAGGAATCACTCCCCGATGAGGCTCAGGGGACCATATAGGATGCTGGGGATTGAACTGGGTTGGCCACATCAAGGCAAATGCTCTGCCCTCTGTTCTTCAGCTCAAGATTTGTTAGGATTTTAAATAATGGCTTGGGCGTGTGCCCAGGGCAGTCTTAGTGTTAGCCAGATAATAACCCTTAGAGCCACTTACACTTGTATGCTTTTGGTGTTTTCAGTCTCTTTGCCTTATAGCTATGTGTCATCCTGACCATCAGAAGAACAAAATTAGAAATAAACAAAGGGGACTGCATCAAACTAAAATGCTCTTCTGGATCCAGGGAGCTAGCTTGAGGCATGAATGGGCCTACCTTGCATGCTCGAGACCCTGGATGCAGTCCGTGGCACCATATGCTTTGCCCAGTTTGCCCTCTCAGCCCTGTCAGTGTGACCCAGAGCCTCCCCACCCCACCCCAGCCTTCTCAAGCCCAGAAGCACTGCATTGCTGTGCCACATCACCAAAGCAATCAGAGCAGCATAGATGGACCAGAGATGCATGGAGTATCTGCACAGGGTCTGTCCAGCTGCAGCCAGCTGGAGACATCTGCCCTGGCCTTGGGTAGCCTCTCTGTGAGCCTTGTTCCCTCGGGAGCCTGCATTCTCTTCTCCCCTGTGTCACGCTTGTTCCTTCTTTCTTCTCCCTTCAAAAGGTCAGTGGTCTCTTCTGTGTAGTTGAAGTCGAACCTCAGTTCTCTAAGTGATCTTGCCTCTGCTTCAATATAGTCTGAGTTTGGGGCTAGCCACCTCAAACATGTGTACAGAGCTGTTTTTCTTGCATACTGATTTCTGGTCCAGCACCCAAGGAGCTTTGAAATCATCACACCATGGGAACAAGTTTAAAAAGCTGAAAAAAAAAAGGAAAATCAGCTCTCAAACTCCTGGGCGAAAACTTTCTGGTCAAACAAGACTCTGCTCTCGAGAATGCTCTGGGTTCATTAAAAGTAGTTTTGTTCCTTCTCTCTGCTGCTTGGAACTTGAGGGCTGTTTCCCCCAGATCTTCACTATGAGAACTTGGTGAGGATCTGATTCTGGAAGTAGAATCCAGTTAGGCTTAGGAGTTTCTTCCCTCTTACAACCAGCCCACACTCTAGTCATGCTACAATTATTCACAAGTCCCAGTTAGGCATTTCTCCCCATTTCTGTTTTCAAGGTGATATTTTCTGGGGAATTCATTTCTGCAGCCAGCTTAAGAAAAATAGTTGATTTGCTGTTTGTTTAGCTTTTTCTTGTTATAAGGCAGAATTGATGACTTCCAAGCTATTTTCATATTGGAACTGAAATTGGAAGTTCTCTGTTGAATTAAAAAAAATACATTAGACAAACCCTCTTTTTTTCCTCCCTAGTAGAATTCATTTGAATTCAGCTACACAGTAATAGGTATTAAAGACTGAATGGTGGGGTTGGGTGGGGTTGGGTGTGAACTTGAGGAAATGTTGCTCTTTGTTGCATTAAATAACATAAAAATAAAATAAAGGGAGCTGAAGAGATAATACAGTGGGTAGAGCACTTGCCTTGCGCGCAGTTGACCTGGGTTTGATCCCCACCATCCCATGTGTCTCTATGAGAGCCCAGCACCAGAAGTAAGTCCTGAGCAAGCCAGTTTTGTCCCTAAAATCATAACAATAACAGCAACAGTGACAAAAAAATTTTATTTTTTTTTATGAAAGGCATATTTTTGAGAAAAAATGAGTTCCCATCCTGATTGTCAGAAGAATAAAATTAGAAATAAACACAGGGGACTGCATCAAACAAAAATGCTCTTCGGGATCCAGGGAGCTAGCTTGAGGCATGAATGGACCAACCTTGCATGCTCGAGACCCTGGGTGCAGTCCGTGGCACCATATGCTTTGCCCACTTTGCCCTCTCAGCCCTGTCAGGTGTGCCCCAGCGCCCCCAGCCTGCTCAAGCCCAAGGTGCACAGCATTGCATAGGCGGAACAGTCATCACTGATGCGGCCTCTAGTCCCCTGGGCTCTGTTACAGAGGCCCCTTCCCTCTGAGAAACTGAACAGGATGCTTTTCAGCCAGAGCGATAGTACAGAAATTAAGCCACTCATCTTTTTTAAAAAAAAAATCTTTTATTTTACCATCGTGAGACATACAATTACAAAGGTGTTCATAATTGCTTCTTGGTAATACAGTATTCCAGCACCCATCCCTCCACCAGTGCCCATTTCCACCACCAATGTACCCCCCCACCCCCTCCCGCCCACCCCCAGGCTGCCTCAATAGCAGGTAGCCCCGTTTCCTCTCTTTCTCTCTCTGTCTCTCTGTCTCTGCATCTGTCTCCCTCTTCTTTTACATTGTAAGCCACTCATGTGAAGCCAACCATGATTCTGTCCCCAGCACTGCATATGGTCCCCCCAGCACCGCCAAGGGCAACCTCCACAAAGCAGGGAGGTGGTCCTCATTACCACCAGGTGTAGCTCGAAACAACCACACAGAAAGCCAATTGAATTTTTTAAAAAGAATGAAATAAAAAGCTGTACAGAAAAGATGTACAGAGAAGATGTACAGAGAAGAAATTGTTAAAACAAAGACATTCTGCTATATGGCAGAAAGTATTCACAATCAAATACCTCAAAACTGTGCTCATATCTGAGGTCTATAAAGAACTTTCACCAAGCAGCAACTCCACCATTAAAAAAAAAGTTAAAGGCTCACGAGATGACTCAAAGGGCTGGAGTGCATGCTTTGCATGGGGGGCATTCCCAGATTTGACCCCTGCTTTGTAGGGCTCCTCAGAAACCTCTAGGAGCAACTGAGGAGTCCACATAAGCTGAGTAAGGTCCTAAAAGCAAAAAATAATAATTCTAAAGAAGGGATAGAAGAACAAACAGATACCTCCACAACACAAACATATAGGTGAACTAAAAGCACATTAAAAAAAAAAGATGTTCGTTATATGGGTAATGAAAATCAAAATGACAGTGGGACATTGTATGAGCGCATGAATGTCTGTGCCCAAAAGGTCAGAAGCAGCAGGGAGTGTGGAGGAAAAGGAAACCTGACTGTGGGTGGAAATGTCAATTGATGTCGCAACTACAGAGATCAGTTTGGGGCCAAAAAAGCTAGCTCAATGGGCACAGCACACACTTTACATGTGGGAGGCCTACATTCAATTCCTGTCACTACACATTGCTGAAATTACCACCAGGAGTAACCCTCAAGCTCAGAACTGGGATTAGTTCCTGTGCACTGGTGGGTGCGGCTCCCCAAACAAAAACAACACATCAAAAAAAACAAAACAAAACCCAGTATTTTGATTGCTCAAACTATTAAAAATAGAACTGTCATATGATCTAGTGTTAAGGCTTAAAAATAACTCTTGGAGGGGGAATTGCGGCTGCCCCCTCAGGGAGGTCTCAAGGCCCCAGGCTCAAGGGGCCTTCTGTGGATTCCATAGCCTTAACATTACTCGGTGGGATCAGGGGGTAACCATGGCAGCAGAAGCCAGGGTGGGGGGTGGGGTGGGGAGGGGAAGCCTAGCTCTGTCCCCAGCAGTACTCACTGCCCTTAGGATCCCAGGCCTGTGTCAGAGACCTGTTTCCCCTGACAGGCCAACTGAATAAAGATCAAGTTTAGAGGGTCCTGAAGGTGACTCTGTTTCATGTGTACTTCGTTTCATCTCTTTGCTTGCTGCAGGAACCTCTTCTGGTCCTCTGTTCTCTCCAGGTGGTTTCTCCTGCAGGCTGCGCTCTCTTTGGGGGATCTGTGCCGGTTCCTCTCCTCAGGGCCTCTCGCTTCTCCACGTCTGTTCAATGCTTCCTGCTTGTGGTCCTCTCCCAGGATATCTTCTGTCAGGACCCTTTTCCTTAGGTCCTTTCTGTTCAGGCTCTTCTCGACAGGGCTTCTTTTCTCTGGACTCCTTGGCTATCTTCTTATCTATTTCCCGAGTGACCTTGTTTCGTTTTTTTGCTACAATTTCCTGTGTCTGAATTCCTGTGTAATTCTTTACATTCCTCCTTGTTGCCCAGCTGCCAGGGGTCCAGTAGCCCTGTAGCTCTGTCTCCCTATAGCCCTTAGCTTTGATGCTAGCCCTCCGGCTCGGGCATCAGGCCTTGTGGCTCTGGTGCTGGCCCTCGGGCCTAGGCACCCGGAGCAGCTTGTCCTCCTCGGTGCTGGCCATCCGGCTCAGGCACCAGGGGCCCCAGGCCTAGGTGCTGTCCAGGTACCAGAGGCCGCGGCCCTCTGAGTCTGGAAGTCCTTCTCCCTCCAGGATACTCTCCTGGGGCCCCTATTTATAGTCTCAGCCAGGTTCAGAACCCTGGTCTCAACTGGTTGTTTTTTTTCTTTTCTTTTTTTTTTTTTTTTTTTTTTTGCTTTTTGGGTCACACCCTGCGATGCTCAGGGGTTACTCCTGGCTCTTTGCTCAGGAATTATTCCTGGCGGTGATTGGGGGACCATATGGGATGACGGGGATCGAACCCAGGCCGGCATAGGCTGGCCGTGTGCTAGGCAGATGCCCTACCCGCTGGGCTATCACTTCTGCCCCTCAACTGTCTTAACAGATCTTTGAGAGGTTAGTACTGTGCTTTTTAAGATCCCTCAATCTAGCAATTTTACTCCTAAATTTCTACCTGGAGAACACAGAGTCCTTCATTTGCAAATATGTCTGTGCACTTGTAGTCACTGTGTTGCAGGACACTGCTGCCCAGAGCCTCTGCATCTGACCTGGAGTTGCCTCCTGCAGGTCACTTTGTAGATAGGAGGAGGACAGTTTGAATGTGACAGTTCATCTGACCATGTATTCTATACTGGCTGGTATAAATATTCTCTCATGCTGTCACAATCATCGTGGGACTAGCTAGATCGTACAGGTGTATTTGCCTGGCCACGTTGGATCTCTAAGTAATTAGCCCAGAGAGAAATGCTGTTTGCCTATAAGTAAGCAAGCATGGCTCTCTGATAACTCAAAGACTGATATATAGAACCATGAAGTAAGATGAGACTCTTTGAAGGCTTGGAGAAATGTTTAACTGGCTATGGAATATCTTTGGTACAGATGCCTGCCTTTGTATTCTAAGATACAGTTCAACTCAGAAGCTCCTCCTTCACTCTACCCTGCAGGGCACTTCCAAGGCAGATCTCAGCTAGGCAACATTAACAACTCAAAGGGCCTAGGTGAGGTCCTGGGAGAAATTACCTGAGGGCATTTGACCCTGATGGCTTTCCATAGGAGTGGGAGGTCTGGGTTGCAGAGATATAAAACCAGCCTGCTTCCTCTCACTCTCTTTTTCCCTCTTTCTGCTGGTGCCGCTTTTGCCATCACCTCTCTGCAGGGCCTTAACAGGTGGTGGCCGCCATCTTGACCTACATGTGGCGGGCCCAGCTGGGAACACTAGATACGGTGTTTTTCCTATTACTGATTTGTATGCTTGAACCTATGATAAGTAAAGCATTTTTGAAACTTCACGGATTCTTGCATCTTTTTTCCATCTGAAGGCAGCCGATCCCCTGGGACAGAAGGGTTTCCCCTCACCCTGCTCCCAGATTTTGTGCGGCGGCACTTCAGCATTTCCCTGTATCACTGCAGGGCTATTTTCAGTATTTAGGCTTTGTAAAGGAACCAAATGGAAAGGCATAGATGAGTGGATAAGAAGATGATATATCGATATGTTGATACGCACAGTGGACTACTAACTAAGCTCTAAGAGGGGAAAATCTTGCCTTCTGTGACTGTATAGGAGGAACTGGATGGATCAAGGTCAGCAAAATGAGATGAAAAGAGAAAGACAAATCCCAGGTGATGTCACTCCTCTGTGGTAGATAAAGAAAAGAAGCATGCCAGTGAGCATTGTCTAAGGAAAACTGACCACAGAACTAAGCTTACCAAGAGTGGACAGAGTGGGCTGAAAGCAGGGGCAGGTCTACTAGACTGTGGAGAAGGATATTGACCCTTGTCTGGTGAGGGGTGGGGGAGAGGTTACATTGTTCTCCTAAATCATACAAACTTCACGGTCTTGTTCATCAATATGACCACAATTTAAAAAAAAAATAAAAAGTAGTGTCTGGGAAGAGGAAACCATCCAAATAGACACTGACTACTCTATATATCTTACAGATCACTAAGGAGATATCAGCTAGATTTGGCACATATATTTGTGAATCTTACCCTCTCGCCCTCCTTGATTTCATCACTTGATCACTTGAATCCCGTTATTCATCAGTTTGCTCGAGCGGGCGCCAGTAACATTTCCATTGGAACCTATCATGTGCCAATGTAGCCCAATGGCATCTGGTTGATTCAGGAATATGAAGAGCCTCAAACCGTTCCTTCAGGGTCTTGACAAGGATGTCTGACCATCTTGTAGGTAGGCGGCCACGTGATCTTTTGACATCCCGTGGGCTCCTTGATTTATCTATTGGAAATTGGAAATACTGAGACTCATTTGCCTGATATTTATCAAAGCACCTGCCTTAGCTGATCAGAGCATTAGGAGGTGTTGATGCTGGAACACTGTTGACACATGTATGAGATGCTGCACTTCATTCCCAGTCCCATTAAAAAGAAAAGCAGGAACCTGTGAGCATCAGGCACACCATGCTGAACTGAACCAAGAGCTGACTTGTTTCTGCTGACTGACTGGATGGCCAAAGATGCTCCAACTTGCAGATATGTGATGGGACATCTTTCATTTTTCATTTCTTATCATCAGCAGCTTGAAATATTCAAGTTTGCTGATGAAGAAGTCTCCGTGAATCCATTATCACTAGCCAATTCACTTAGGACTCATCTCCTGAGACTTCACCCCAAGGCCATCCCTGTCCCAGGAATCCACAGTGCATCAGGCCCTCATGTGTTTTTAAGCAGATTCATCTGAGTCTGCTGCTTAGACTTGTCTTGTTTTAGATGACCTTCACTTGGTCTTAGCCAAAAGGCTGAGAAAAGATGCTTTGGATGACCTTGAGCACTTGGGGGCAAACTTGAGGGTTGAGAGTAATGCACAGTACACTTTCAGTTTACTGGATGGGCAAATTATGGTTCTCTTGAGTCCCAATGGCTTCCTTGCAGGCTCTCTTTCCTGAGCCTTCTCAATACCTCTGTGTGACCTAGCAACAAAGGGATTAATGGGGAATTTCTAGATCTCTGCTGACTTCCAGGGCCTTGTGGTCGGTTATTTGTAAATATTTGGACCAGAATAGCAGCTCATTGATGCTTCTTTTGGTTTACCAAGACAATGACAATTTATTCACATACAAATGAAGCACATAAGGATGCAGCAAAAGATTCACCTGGAAATTTCTAGTGAGTTGGATCATCACTTTAACAACATGAACATCCTCTTGGAAAGGGAAGGCAGGAGAACTGGCGTTAGCTACTTTTTTTAGATTCGTAAGTGATTAAAAAGATAAGTTAAGTATAATTTTCTCTCTCAAATGCTACCTAGCTAGACCTTGTTTATCATTAAAATGCTGTACAGTGCTGACAGAGATATAAATTGCTCATACTCCAGAAAAAAAATGCTGTTGGATTTTGTTTTCCTTATATTCTGTGAATCAGGGGTCAACGTGTATCGCAGCTCCAGGCTCCAGGCTGTATTTATTTTCCTAAATCAGGCTTTGCTGAAGTCTATTGTTTATGATAGCTCATGGCTGCTTTTGAGCTAGGCAGGCAGAGCTGAGAAATCATAATGTACTGGGTGGTCTTACAAAGCAAATTTAATGTCTGATATTTTACAAAAACTAAATAAATAAATTTGGTGACTCCTACTTTAAAAAGCTAAATGCACACTTTTTGTTCTGACATTTTGGGACCACACCAAGTGGATGCTCAGGGCTACTTTATGGTACTTGGGGAACCATGCAATGTTAGGAATCAAGCCTGTGCCTCCCCCCTATCTCCCTTGTCCCCAAAACATACTTTTAAAACTATCCAAAAACAGTACACAGCTTGCCTCCAAGAAACCTTTACATTTTATGACATTTTCCCCCCAAATAGTTTTTTTTGGGAAGATAATTATTTTGTCAAAAATTATGAGCTGTTGTTTTTGTTTTGCATTTCCCCCTTATTAGTGAAAGTTGCTCTGAAGGAACAATGTCCAAAGAAAGCAAACCCTTGGATTCTGGCCACAGAATTGACGTATCCAAGAAGGAGGGAGGAACTGTTCGTTCCTCCACAGTGGTGGAGGGATATTGACACTTGGGAGATGGGTCAGTTGTACTAATTGTACCTCCTAAACAGAGTGTGGCACCTTTCTACCCCCAAAGTATAAGAATGCTTATATTCTTGTAAACCTGTATTACTCAATAAAAATATGAAAACAAATGTTTCTATATATTGCTTTAATTTATTTCTCTTTCCTACATTTTCTTCTTGAAAACTTTTTCCTGAACTAGTCATAAAATATTAGAATTCAATGTCATGTCCAATATTTTGTGTTATGACATTTCTCAGAAGAGTTGAGTGTTAGAATAGCAGATAAAATATCCCAAGACCAACTTTGTCTTGAATCCTCAAGTATTACCCTGAGGTCATGTGGTGAATGGAATTCTAGATAACAAAGTATCATTAGGAAATTTCAATTTTTATTCTCTTTTTTAAATTTGTATTTTATTTTATTCTTTTCCTTTATCAAAACACCATGATTAACAAGCTTCCTCACAGTCCAGTTGCCACAAGCACTCGTTCAATACCAGTTCAACCTCCAGTGTTCTGCCACCACCACCCAAGGCCACCAGGCTCCCCATCCCCACACCAGCTCCCCAGCTGGCTGCAATCACATTGATCATCACAACGTATATATTGGAAAGGTCCTGGCAAGGACCCAACCCTAAACTGGGTTGCTATGTTAACCTAGCAGGAAGGAGCAGCAGCAGCAGCAATGTGTCTGGTCATTCTCTCTGGCATTACTGATACGTCCTGGTGCATGGGCTGTTGAAAATGGCAACTGTGGAGCTTGTAGTCACGCCCACTGGGTCATTGGAGGTTGGGGGAGGAAAGAGGAGGAGAGGAGGGGCCCCAATCACCGCTCCAAGCTCCGCCAGTGTACTCACAGCGACCCACGTGTCTGCTGGCCCTGGAAGCAGTGATGAAACAGACCAGCGATGGAGCTAGATTCCCCTCATTTTTCTTCTTTATCAAATAAGTACTCTGTGGAGTTTTAAAGAACCCCTATATGATAATGTTGAAAGAAATGTTTTAGTATAAAAGTAGAAGCTCTCACCCAATTATACATTAATTTTATTGTTGTCATTTAATACAATGCCTAGCAATTTCATATTAAGAACATTAATACAGCTATATCCCTGGAAATAATTGAGTTGTAATACAACAGGCTTTTCAAAAAATTAAATTTTCTATCAAATGAGAATCAGTTGGAATAACTAAATCCTTAAGTGCTCTTGATTAACATTTAAAAATCTGAATACATTTGCGTGTATATGTATTAGGAAAGCATTGTTCGAAATTATCTTAGATTTGGAAGAAAGATTTGGAGTTTTGTGTATCTCCACTTTTACTTTGCAATAAAAAGGAAATAGTTTTTAATCAAATTAGAAATTCTGATTATGAGAACCATGCAATAAAGCGAATTTTATTTATTATATATATGCTAAGTCTAATCTCATCAATTCTAATTTCTATTTGAAATAAACATGATCATATATTTATTCAATTATCTTGATGCATAGAATTGTCTTTTTAAATAAATAAAACATAATTTATGGTATTTGAGTTCGTTATCTTGTAGGGATGAGATAAACTGTTTATCAAAATTACTATTGTTGTGCTTGGAATATGTAAGTAGCAAGTATAGCATGACCATATCTTCCCGTCTCATCATTCAGCAATTCCACTTCTAGATAGATATCCCTCCAAGATGAATACATTTGTTCACAACAATGAGTGAGAAGACTTTCTACCAGTTTTAGTAATAATAATCGCAACCCAGAAAAAAAAAACCAAATAATCATCAAAGGAGAATAGATACACAACTTACATGTCATGTTTTTTTTTTTGTTTGTTTTGTTTTTGAGTCACACCAGCAATATTCAGGGGTTACTCCTGACTCTGCACTCAGGAATTACTCCTGGCAGTGCTCGGGGGATCATATGGGATGCTGCCGGGGATTGAACCTGGATTTCGTACTGAAGAGTCAACTAATCTTAGTGGGCTTTGGATTTTGAACCGAATTTGGATGAATCTGAGTCCTAACAGTGGAAGAAGAATGGTGTCAAGCTAGGTGAGGTGCAAGCATGCACAGAGCCCTGTGGATTAGTGGGCCTGTCTGGCTTGTCTGACTTCTTGAGCTGGAATTTCTCGTCAGGCACTGAATATATATATATATATATATATATATATATATATATATATATATATATAATGAATATATATGTGATGCATCTGAAGCAACCAGATGCCATTGGGCTACACTGGCATGTGATAGGGTCAAATGGAAATGTTACTGGCTCGAGCAAATCGATGAATAACGGGATGTCAAGTGATCAAGTGATATGATATATATAAGATAAATGTGTATAAAAAAGATATACATATATGTATATGTATATATGTATATGTATATATAAGTTCAACATGTTGTTTTGTGGGGGAAGCAGTCACCAAGAGGTATCTCAAAGACATGAATATACATAAATAGCTCTCTTAGGTCTTTCCTAAAATAACTAAGGGATTTTCTTCCCAACTAGTAATTCTGTGGCTGGGATCTCTCTAGACAGTGATGACTGCAGTGCTGCTTCTAGGGGAAAGTCCTGTGTGTCTTCTTCCTTTCATCCCTCAAAAGTAGAAGCAGACCAGGGAGATCTATATTTGGGTTGGACAGTGTAGATTGTCGTTGCAGCATTTCACAAAATTTGCCACTTGTTACTCTCTTTTTCTCAGAATAGGTTGCTCTAGATTCTGGCATGACTGCAATGCAACAGAGAGGAAGCACTTGGGCTCACAGATTTATTGAGCTGATGTGGCATTTGTATGCTTTTATATCATTTTATTTTTTTTTTTTATTTATTTTTTTTTTTTTTGCTTTTTTGGGTCACACCCGGCGATGCTCGGGTTAATCCTGGCTCTGCACTCAGGAATTACTCCCGGCGGTGCTCGGGGGACCATATGGGATGCCGGGGATCGAACCCTGGCGGCATGGGCCGGCCGCGTGCAAGGCAAACGCCCTACCCGCTGGGCTATCGCTCCGCCCCTTTATCATTTTAATTCTTGCAATATTTTTAGTATGGTAGTAATGACTTTAATGTGATACATAATCCATCCTTTGTAGGTATTTATTAGCTTCTCATTTTTATCATCTGTGGAGTTATGTTTCTAATATTTACTTGGGACCTACCTGCCAAATGCTCACTCTGTAGACTATTGTGAGTTTTAACATATGTCAGAATGAAAATCAAAAGTCCTGTATATAAAGTGCTCCCATGTCTTTGTGCTCAACTGTATCTGTGACCAGTCTTAAGACTCTACCACAAATGCAGCCTGATAGCCACATATATGATTTTAGTGCATGTTATTCATTCAGGAAGAATGCAATTTAATTTATTTCTATGTCTGAAAAGATAGAAATATCATAACTCAAAATCCAGGCACTCAATGAGGAGAATTTTCAGTAGCTAATTCTTCTGGACAGGAAAATGCAGTTAGTGGTTATAATTAATGGAGATTGAGGAACTGCCTTTCCGTCCTTGAGTTAGTATAAGAGAAAGTAGGAATCAGTTTGAATTTTTTCTTAAATTAAGTTCTTTTTAAAAAAATATTTGTATTACTACTTATGTACCAGGAACTATATTAGTTGCTGGCAATTTCATTTTGAACAAAGTAGAAGACCAAGTTCCTGTTTGTCACGATGCTTACAATATTATAGGTGAGGCAGTAAACATCTGCGCTATAGAAACACATATTTAAAATAAATGAGGTTAAATTTTTAAAAAGCGTTTGAAGTTTACAGCAAAATTGAGTGGGATATGTAGTGAGTTCTGTATGCTCTTCCCAACCTCATATTAGAAATGGCTTTTCCATTACTAATATCCCCCACCAGAGTAGCACATTTATCACAACCTTGAGGCAATATTGACATATACTAACCATGCAAAGTCCAAAACCTTGCAGTAGAATTCACTTTTGGTATTGCATGCCCTATGAGTTTTTGACATATGGTTAGTAACATCACTGTATCACTGTATCACTGTCTTCCGTTCATCATCGATTTGCTCGAGCGGGCACCAGTAACATCTCCATATGTTCTGTCTCATGCTAGTAGAGCCCAAGGGCACCTGCTTGCTCCGGGAACATAAAGAGCCTCAAACCATTCCATCAGGTTATGGGAGTGAGGTCTATAATTGTTACTGGTATTTGGCATATCAAATACAACACGGGTAGCTTGCCAGGCTCTGCCGTGCAGGTAGCATACTCTTTTAGTCATCTCTAAGTCCAGCATTTATTGATGAACCACGGCTGTGCCAGCTGGGCTGTAATAGGCTGGTCTGCTGGGAGGAGTTCTGATGAGGGGGGAAGTCCGGATGTGGAAAATGGCAGCCCTCATGGAGTGGGGGTCGTCTGGCTTGTTGCAAGGCTCTGCTGGGTGGTGGGCCAGGGCTAGAACCCGCCATCCCTCCTGGGCACCTCATGAGCGGCTGGGCACAGGGAGAGCAAGTAGCAGCTCTGCCCCATGTCCGTGAGTCATGTTAGTAACATGTAGTTACTATTATGGTACCAAACAGGAAGTTTCACTGCCCTGGGAATCCTTTGTAAACTAGCTATTCATTCCTCCCTCCTAGTCTAACCTCTGGCAACAACTCCTTATTGTCTTCACAGCTCTGTCCTTTCCAGACCCAATTCATTGTTTACACCATGGTGAGAGCTGTAAGATGCTTACTTACTCATTTGTTTCTGTAGTTCTCGGATTCAGCCTAAAACATCCCGGCTGATCTGGCAGTTGTGTGGAGAGTTCAATGGAGATTATTCTGTGACTAAGCATGTGTCGAGAGGTTGATCAATAAATAGCAAAGCTCACAGATAATAAGACAGTCTCATGTGGCAGAAAATAGACAAAGCGGATGAGACAGATGTTAGGAACCTGAAATGCTTAGGGGATATTGCTGAGGTGATGGATGTGACTGAAAGGTGAATTGTGAATCCTCAAGAGGATACTGGACTGGGCCCTCTAGGCAGAGGAAACAGCAAATGCAGAGGTTCTACGAGACACCAGTCTTGAATGTGTTCTGGAGAGTGGTCCAAAGCGGTGGTGGTTCAATGGCCATTTGGAAGAGCATCTATGGGAGAGGGAGAAAGAGCTAAGAATTGTGTGAGACTTTTTACTCAGGATCTTGCCTTTAATTTGAAAGTTATTACAGTGTGCCAATAATTGTTGAAAGTCTATTACCACATAGAACTTAGCATTAAATACAGGCAAAAAGATAAACATGATAACCTCTAAATATATGAATTACAATCCACAACATGTAAGAGAAGGAAGAGAGAGAGAGCATAAAGAGAGAAAAGAGATGGAGAACCTGCCATGGAGGCAGGCTAGAGGAGTGGGGAGGGGAATCAGGTACATTGGGTGGGAAATGGGCACTGGTGGAAGGATAGGTGCTGGAACTCTGCATGGCCGAAACCCAAACATGAATATTTTGGTAATTGTTATATAAATAAAATTAAATTAAAAAATTTGAAAGTTACTAGACATTATCCCCGTTTCCCAGATGAAAATGAGATGCTGAAAGTTAAATAATTTGTCCAAGCTCTCTAGCCTGTAGGAGGAGAACTGAGATCTGAACTTGGTGATGTGTCTGCTTTCAGGCACCCCTTTCATCTTCATGGAATTTCCATGGTAAATGCCTGGAGGATGGTCATTGCTAGTGAAGCGCTTGTGTGTGCATACCTTTTATTCATTTTTATTTGCATAGTTATGTCTTTTTATGTATATGTGATGTCATTCTGCTTTAGAAAGTCACCTGCAGTCAAGAGTCGTTTCAGTTGCACATTCTGTACTGTACTTAGTCATGTTTAAATATAAACCCATCAGGTCTGAGCTCGGTGATAAATAAAGGAGCTAATGTGCCTCTCAGCAGAGCATCCTTCATGATAAGGGAACAATTTTGGGCTCGTGAGATAATGGCTCATTATAGGTAATCATGGAGTTTATATTCTGGTTTTCCTTGTTGATGATGCTGAAGAGTTTAGCGGTATATGTCAACTAGAGCAGAAACAATTTAAAGAGATTTCCAGACTCCTCAGGTAAAATGGCCTCATTTACATATTTAATAAAAATCCCACCAAAGGCCTGAGATATTCTGAGATACTGTAGTTTGGCTGTAAGATAAATAGGCATGGTAGTCTGTTCATTCTCCAACCAGGGCATGCGGAAGATCCCGCTCCACCTCATAAAGTTCTAAGATTACAATTGCATCTTGGGAGGGGAGACTTAGAAAGCAAGTTGAACCCTTCAGGCTAGAGTCTCCCAAAATTCCCTTTTCTAAAGAACATCCTGGGTTGAGTTCTATTGTCTTCCAATGATAATTAACATCACAGTTTGGATCCGGCAGCTGGATCATGCTCTTTGCTCTAGCCTAAGGCAACCTAGCTTTCTGAGTGTTAAAGAACAAGCAGGAATAGTTTAGAGTGAGTCTGTGTTACCTTTAATTAAGTATGATCAGTGGTCGCCTGAGCTGAGGAAGCCTGGCTTTTGTGCAGGAGAACCAAGGTTTAGGGGGAAAGAGAGGGCAGATATCTTCACTAGGAAATGAGCTGTGAGAAGGGAAATGAACTTCCTGCCTTGAGAGTTCAGTGGAGAGCTTATGGACTCTGTCAGAGAATGAAAGGAGCCCAGGGGTCCAGCTGAAAAAGATGAAAGGACAGAGTGTGAGGGCCATGTGGCTCCTGAGCAGACTCAATGACTCAGGCAGCATGGATGTAGACACAGGGTGGGAGGGCAGAATCCTTATGCTAGCGAAGAGGCCAATCCAGACTGTCAGGCAGGGGTGCAAATGGGTTAGAATTCACCCAAGAGGAATGAGGACGGTGCTGAGACTGATGGAAAGGGAAGCAGAGAGGGAAACTCGAATTACGTCTATAGATGGGAAGTCTGGGAAGCACTGAGTAAGGACCAACTCCAGGATGTAACAGCAGATCAGAGATGCAGAAACCAAAGAGAAGCTTGGCATGTTGCGGGCATCTTACATGTTCTTGATAATAGCACTAGCAACACAAGCAAAATTACGTCCATGCTTCTGTTTTTTTATTTATTTTTTTTATTCAACCAAATTTTATTTTTTCTAAATTTTTTTATTATACCACCGTGAGATACGATTACAAAGATGTTCATAATTGGTTCTTGGTAATACAGTATTCCAGCACCCATCCCTCCACCAGTGCCCCATTTCCACCACCAATGTACCCCAACCCCTCCCGCCCACCCCCAGACTGCCTCAATAGCAGATACCCCCGTTTCCTCTCTTTCTCTCTCTCTCTCTCTGTCTCTGCATCTCTCTCCCTCTTCTTTTTACACATTGTGGCTAGCCCTGCACGTATTTAGAGTTTATCATTTAAGTTTCTTTGTGTATATTCAATGGTGAGTTTTAGTCTGCCATTACCGTTTCCCACACTTGGTAAAACACTGGTATCTATTTATATCTTATTAATGAATGCAATCATTCTATATCTGACCTTTTCCTTCTGACTAATTTCACTCAGCATGATAGTCTCCATGTCCAACCATTTGCTGGAAATTTTCATAATTTCATCTTTTCTGACAGCTGCATAGTATTCCATAGTGTAGATGTACCACAGTTTCTTTAGCCAGTCCTCTGTTCTCGGGCATTCAGGTTGTTTCCAGATTCTAGCTATTGTGAATAGCACAGAGATGAATAAAGAAGTACAGATAGTGTTTCTGCTATGTGTTTTTCGGTCTCTTGGGTATATTCCCAGGAGTGCTACTGCTGGATCAAATGGGAGCTCAATATCTAGTTTTCGGCATGCTTCTGTTTTAAAATGAGGTTTCTTAGCAAATGCAAGATTGGCTTGTTCAGAAAGTTACCCAAGTATAGACATTTGGCTGTACTTTAAAAGCTATCCCAAATTTTCTGCCTTTGTTTTCTCCCTGGCCCTTAGAGCAAAGCTGTTTGCATTTTGTCAGATGGTATATTGTCAGGGGAGAACAGACTGACTTTTGATTTAAGTGTGAGCTTTTGTTACTTAAAGGAAAGTATCATGCGTTATTAGTTAGTCAGATTGATAGATCGACTCAGTGCTCTCAGAGTTGGGGAACTGGGTGAGGTGGAAAGTGGTTTGTGCTCTGGAGCTGATTGCTTTCTAACAGTTCTTTTTTCTTTCTCTCAATGTTTGTGTGCATTTTTGTCCCCCCACCCGTCCTACCTTTATGGTAATAATCACAAAACTTGCAATCTGTTGCTATCTCATTTTATAACATTGCAGATTTTAAGTGCTCCTGTAGTCTCATCTATAAATCACTTACACTGTTGTATGACATTCACTGTTTTCAATTTCAACGCACGATGCTGAGTGACAGCATAGTTGACAAGCCTACCTTATGCTGGCACAGAGCGCACTCTCGGGCCTGCTGATCACACAGCAACTCAGAGGGAAGATCCTCAAGCAACGATAAAATCACCACTATTCAGATCCGGGCACAAACTGGGAAACTCTTGTGCTTGTTCTTGGTCACATGTCACTCTGGTCAATGTAACTTGGCATCTTTCTTTAATAAGGGAGAATTGTGGTGGGGACAGATGGGGCTTCATTTCAGTGGGAACGCACTCCAGGCTGTTTTGTAGAGCTTTTGTATTCACATGTTCGGACCTGTCCAGGTGTGCTTTCCCTCTGGTTTTCCACATTCCTTGACACATTGCATCCCACATCCCTGTCTCTGTTGTGCAGCTAAGAGTCCCCGCAGTCATGATGGATGGGGTATCTTCGTTCAAAGATACACCTTTAGGTTTCTAGACATTCTAATATTTCCTGCTTTAGCAGGATGAAGGTGGTCTGTACAGTGAGCAGATTGAGAGTAGCTTTTAGGGAGAGACCGATGTTTTGCTTAAGAAAATGCTGAGCTAGGCTCCAAGAAGGTCAAATAGCATCTGGACCTTGTGTATGTTTTAAGTAGTGAAAAGAGTTTCTATCACATCACTACTAATAATTGAAAGTCAGATAATAAGCAACATTTAGGGGACTGGAGCAACAGCACAGCGCATACAGCTGACCCGTGTTCGATCCCCGGCATCCCATATGGTCCCCTGAGCTCCACCAGGAGTAATTCCTGAGGAAAAAGCCAGCAGTAACCCCTGAGTGTTACTGGGTATGACCCAAAAAAGCTCAAAAAAAAAGTTTAAAAAATAAGCCACATTTATAAAGTTTTCCCTTTGCACCTAGTTGTTAGGTGCACCAAGAACCTTAGTCAGGTGCTTTCTTTTTGGTTTGTTTTTGGGCTCCGTCTGGCAGTTCTCAGGGCTTGCTTTTGCCTCTGCTCAGAGATCATTCCTGTGGGGTATAGGACCATATGGGATGCAAGGGATTGAGTTCAGATCTATTCTGTGCAATGCAAGGCAAGCACGTTACCCTCTGTATTATCTCTTCAGTCCCCAGACATACTTTATTCACACACGTGTGTGCGCGTGCGTGCAAGTGCGCACACACAATAGAGATATGATAGGGCCTGGAGAGAGAATGCAGTGGACAGGGTGGACAGGGCACTAGCATTGCACTCAGCCAACCCAAGTTCGATTCTCAGCACTTCAATTGGTCTGCCAAACCTGCCAGGAGTGACCTCTGAGTGCAGAGCCAGGACTAAGCCAGCGCACACTCCAATAGAAGATATGCTGCATAGACGATAAGGGGTTAGACTTCCAAAGGACTCTGGGAAGTTTCACATATGGATAATGAGGGTTTAGAGAGAGCATTTGCCGTAAGTGGCTGGGGTGGGATGGGGTGGTGTAGAGTGGCTGGTTAGGGACAGACACAGAAGGTTAGAGAGTATACTTCACCTGGAGACCAAAAGAATTCACCTGTGAATCACTTGACACACTTATAAAGGACCTTTTGCAACCCCTTCAAAACTCAGAGACTTGTTCTTTTGCAACTCCTGTGCAATCAGGAGCTGCAATCCCTGACTCTTCTCTTTCTAATTGTCCCTTAGACTTGTCTAAACTCCCTTTCTCCTTGAGCAATTTGACCTCACAGAATGTTCTCTCCTAGCTCAGGGTATTTTTTCAGTCTCTGGTCTCTGAGAAGAGAGGAGGGCATGGTTGCATGCCATACAGAGAACTTGCTTGCATCATTCCCATTTACAGATTGGCTGTAAGAGCTTATAGACCCAGTTTATAGCATGGCCCGGGGATAGCAGGAAGTCTTGTTGCCGTCTGTGGGAGGAACTAGTACCATTTTCACTTCTCTTGTCCATTATCTTTCTGATCTTACAGAAGGACCTGGGGCAGAGATGCAGCATCCACGGAGAGACAGACACTTGCTACTCTGGGCATCCTGAGACCAGCAGGCCTCCCTTCTCCAAGTCACAGCCACTGTATTTCCCTGGCGAGCCCGATTCTCCAGCCCTTCATTGTAATAGGCTCCTGGTGGGAGGCATTCTGTTGGAACCAATATGCATTTTGAATGTCTGATGCCTGTTTGGACTGCAAGCCACTCTCCCAGGTGTGAGGTTTTGATTTGCACTTCCCTGATAATGAGAGATAATTTCCGTAAAAGGGAAAATAGCTTTTATATAAGCATCTAAACATGCCCCCAAACTCCACATTTATATATCTGATCACATCTGGCTTTGTCTTTTCTGCTTAACTCAATCATTTCTTGGGAGAAGGGTGATACTTATGCTCTCAAAATTTATCTATACCACTGTAAAGGGTCTTGCCTGATTCCCAAATGGCTGGTGGGGAGGAGAAGTCATAAAGAGGACGTGTAATTTGTGAGGGTCAGACCCTAAGCTGGGGTTAGAGAATTGACCTAAAAAAATGACTGACTGTAGAAGCCACTAGACTCTTCCTGTGTGTTCCTGCAGTGCTCATTTCAAGCACTGAACAGCAGAAACAATTCATTGTCTGGTCCCTTTCCTGCCCTCTAGTGCAATCAGACAGAATGAGCAAGTACATGATGAAAACAGTGGGGCCAGGGAGTTAGAACTGGGTTTAAGGCACGCCACTGCCCTTTGCTCCCAGCATCACAGATACCCCATCGGACATAGATCGGGAGGCCCTGGACAACGTGGCTATGGTTTCGGGAGGCCCTGAGCCCTGGAGGTTCAGGCACCCCCCAGGCGCAGGCATTCACCCTATGGCGGGGCTACTCCAGAATGGCTGGGGTGGCTTGGGGTGCTCTGAGCACTACTTGAGACTTTCCTCTCCCCCCAAACCCCTTCCCTTCTCTGTACAGAGAAACTAGAGAGAGGGACTGCTTAGCTGGAGAATCAGAAGAGCCTCAATTCGTGGGTGGCACAAATGTCTCCACTTTGATTTTCCGGAAGACCTACATTAGCACAGGCTTTCTCTAAGGGAAACCGGATGGAAGAGGATTTTCCTTTGAGAACAAAGCTCAGAAGCACAAAGGCCATTCTTTGGCAGCAGTGGTTGAGCGGCTCTGACACCTAGTGCAGAGGGCACCCTTGCACGCCCCAGGCCTCTCCCCTGGAACTACTTTATCCAGGCCAGGCATTGATCTCACTCCTGCTTCTACTGCAAGTGCTATTGTAGGTTTCGTGCCTCACTTGTTAAGATTTGATAGGCTACTTTTTGGGTCTCTAAAGGTTAGAGTTCCTTCCCTGGATGTATTTATGGCAATTTCTGTTTAGCCGCTTGCCAGGTCTGCTTATAAAAGATTCCATGGAAAACTCTGCTCTCAGATAGTGGGGGAAGGCTATAGTTTCAGCTTATATAAACCAACATGACCTGAAGGTTTGTAATGCACTGTGGTAGGCAGAATAATGTCTAATTCTTCTTGCCTTCCCTCCCTCCCAAGATACATGAACCTTAGTAAGGTTCAACCTCCTTGGAAATTAAGTAAGCACATTTAGGGGGGCTACACTTATCTCAGTGCAACTTGGGAACCCATCCAATGCAATTCAAAACAATGTGCCAATTTGGTTCCATAATTACTTTGCTAAATACTTTATATTTGGATATTTGTGTTTTATTTATGTATAAAAACAAATATTTTGGGGGGTCGAGAGATAGAACGGCAGGTAGGGCTCTCTCGCCTTGCATGCGGCCAACCTGTATTCAATCCGCAGTAGCCCAAATGGTCCCCTGAGCACAGTGAGGGGTAATCCTAAATGCAGAGCCAGGAGTGACTCCTGATCACCGCCAGGTGTGGCTTGCCCTAATCCCCCAAAATCCCAAACATATTAACAGATGAGGTATTAGCATCTTATATTATTTAGTTACCCTAGTAAACTATCCTGGTACTAACTTTACCCTGATATCTAATCCTTAACAGGCATTAAGAGAGTTTATATGCATATATTAGACACATTGCCTATACACACATTGGCTCTTCAGAGGGCTATATACACTTAAGAATAGATTCATAGACACTTTACACCAGGCATATGGTTTCCTCCACTACTTTAGACCCCCTTATCTTCTAATGTGAACAGCATATTTTGGGAACTACCAACTAGGCGTTTATCCCTCTATGAGTGGATCTAGCATCTCCAACTGGCCCTAGTGTACTTCTAGATTTTCTAACTTTACAAACATATCAAAATTAGACAGGATCACTCTATGGCCAGGGTGGACCAAGGCCTGAGCAGGCCCGCCCTGTGATTGAGTTTGACAAGAAACAAAACAAGCATACCTTCCAAGTCACAGGAATGACCAATTCATTTTGTATCCTGGCTAAAGTCAGGGAGGCCAAATCTCTTCTTTTCCTTTGTTTGGGGGAGGTGGAAAGAGGGAGACACCTTTAGCCTCAAATAGTCTTCCTAGTTACTAGGCAAAATTAGGAGACTTACAGGATTACTTCTGCTTCCTGTTAGCATCAGTAGCCCAATCCAGAACACAGTTTTTCTTTCTTACACATGCCTCAAAACTACCTAATATTAACCTAAATCCTTTAAGTCCTTTCCAACATCTTTTCTTAGATGTCTCATAGTTTTCTTGGGTTGTTTTCTCTATTGCTGCAATGAGTAATAAACCCTGAAAGAACAGCTATAGGTGTCTCCCGTTAGCTGGAAGGTATTGGCATAAGTTTAGGTTTTATGCTTTCTAGGTGTTTCATCATGTTTTAAAGCAAGTTGTGATATAATGTGCGTAACTCCTTCAAAGTGTAAAATTCAGTGTAGTTTTTTAGTGTATACACAAAGTTGTGCATCATCACTACATTTAGAACATTTTCATCATCTCCAAAGGAAACGCCATTGCTAGTTGCATCCTGTCCTTTTCCCTCTCCAGTTCTTGCCTATTGCCTTCTGCATTCTTTCTGTATGTATTTGCATATGTTGAATGGAATTATACAGTATGTGTCTTGTTAGGACCTGACTCCTTTCACTTAGTGCAGCTCTTCATGTTTATTGTATTGCATCATGAACACTCAGAGCACTTCATTCTTTTCGATGAGTATCTGTTTCATTATAAAGATTTTGTTTATTCATTCTTCAGTTAGTCATCATTTGGGTTGTTTACAATTTTTGTAATATATATTAAGTAATATAGCCATGTATATATTAAGTAATATAGCCATGACTATTCAACATTTTTTGTGTCTATCTTTATTTAAATTCTCTTAGATACTTATCTAGGAGTGGAATTACTGGGTCATAGGATGGTTAAATATAGAAAAAATTTGAGCAACTGACCAACCACCTTATTTCTTTTTCCTTTTTGATCTCTTAAGTTTCTATATGAATTTTAGTGTTAGTTTGACATTAAAATGTCATTGATATTCTAATAGGAAATAGATTGTGAATCTGTAGGTTAATTGCACAGTACTACATTTTTATTTTATTTTTTAAATTTATTTTTGTTTTCTTGTCCACAGCCAGTGAATTTCACTGATACTCCTAGCTCTGCAGTCAGGAATTACTCCTGGCAATGCTTGGGGAACCATATGGGCTGCTGAGGATCAAACCTGGGTTGGCCACTTGCAAGGTTAGCATACTTTTGCTCCAGCCCCATATTTCCATTTTTAACAAGCCTCCCTATCCATTAATATGAGGTGCCTTTCAGTTTGATATTGCAATTATTTATATATTTTATGTCCATTGTTATATCTTACTAATGATATCCAATTTATACATTTTCTTGCAATAATGTCTTATAAGGTTTTGCTTTTTTATTAGATTTTTCTACATTTTGGAAAAGTTTTAATTTTGTTTGTATTTCTTAGGGTTTTCTGTATATAGAAATTGTGCGATCTGCGAATAGAAATTACTTCCATCTTTCCAGTCTGTGTACCTTTTATTTCATTACCTTGCCTAATTGCCCTGACCAGAACCACCAGTACAATCGTGTACAAAGTTTGTGAGGGAGCATGCTTGTCTTGTTCCTGATCTTGGGGAAAATTTTTCAGTCTTTTCCCATTAAGTTGATGTTTCAGTCTTTCCTCATGAAGATGTTTTTGTTGTTGCTCTATATGGTGGTTAGCTAGTTCCTGTCTTTTCCCAGTTTTTAAAAATATTTATTTATATCATGAAAGGGTGTTGGATTTTATTAATTGATGCTCTGTACCAATGGAGTTGATTCTATTTATTTGCCCTTCTTTCTATTTAGGTAGTGTTTTGTGTATTTAATTTTTGGAATAAATCCCATTTGACATGAGAGAGAATCCTGCCTATGGTTCCATTTAGGGGCTGGTATTTTTTTAAATTTTATATTGATTAAGATAGCATTGGTTCACAATAGTGTAAATGTTTTTGTGTTTTAGGGTGACAGTGTTATCCCTTCATGCCCACCACCAAAATGCCAACATCTTTCCACCACAGTTCATAGGACCCTTTCATATACTCCCCACCTGTTTCAGCCACCCCATAGTTGAAAGGGTTTATTTAATTTCTTTTTTTTTTTGCTTTTTTGGGTCACACTCAGCAATGTTCAGGGATTATTCCTGGCTCTGCACTCAAGAATTAGTTCTGGAGGTGCTTGGGAGGCCATATGAGATGCCGAGGAATCCAATCCGGGTTGGCCGCATGCAAGGCAAACACCCTCCCTGTTGGACTATCGTTCTGGCCCATTTGTTCTCTCTTAAGTTATCCTTCTATGCCATGCCCTCTCTTAAAGACCACCTATGATTTTATGTCAAGCCCATTCATTCAGAGATTTTCTGTTGCTCATACTGATACAAAATATCCATAAATTTCTTGTTAGACTGTGTTCCTCTAGTCTAACACATTTTCCATATGTACGATTTAATAACAAATTACATCTTGACTTTAAAAGTGAACCCTTGAATTTGTCTTTATAATATGTGCAGTCAAATTTCTTTTTCCAATGGAATAATCACTCCCTAAGGAGGACTGAAAGACAATACAGTGCTTCCTTGTATGTGGTTTATCCAGGTTCAATCCCTGGAATCCCATTTGGTCCCCAGAGCCCTGCCAGGAGTGATTCCCTGAACATAGAACCAGACTTTAAGTCCTGAATCTCACTCGTTGTGGCCCTAAAACCAAAATAATTATAATAAATTGCACAAATTTCTGGTAATATTTATCATACAATTTCATATAAGTACTTCACGCTAACTGCACTACTGGAGTGCCATCATAAAATTTCAGTACTAAAGAATAGCATAACCTGTATAAAAATCATATCTAAATGGATTAAATTAGACCTCAGTATCAGACCTGAGTCTTAAAGTACATGAAAGAAAACATCGGCAAAATCCTTCACAATATTGAAGCTAAAAGTCATCTTCAAAGATGAAGCACCACTGACCAAGCTAAAGGAAGCAAGATAAACAAATGACATGAAAACTAAGAAGCTTCTGCACCTCAAAAGAACTGATGACCAAGATACAAAGACAGCCCACAGATTGCAAAGAATATTTACTCAGTACCCATATGATAAGGGGTTAATATACAAGATATACAAAGTACTGGTAGAATCTTACAAGAAAAAAACATTTAACTGCTATCAAAAAACACAGAGAATAAATGAATAGAAACTTCCTCAAAAAAATTCAGATGAGCAAAAGGCATATGAAAAATGCTCTTCATCACTAATTATCAGGGAGATGCAAATCAAAACAACAATGGGATTTCATGTCACACCACAGAGGCTAGCACACATCAAAAAAAAAAAAATAAGCACCACCAGTGCTGGCGCGGATGCGGGAAGAAAGAGACCCTCATTCTGTTGTGGGAATACAACTGATCCAGTCATTTTGGAAAACAATATGGACATTCCTCCAAAAACCAGAATTGAGCTCCTATTTGACCCAGCAATACCACTCCTGGGAATATACCCTGGCATCCAAAAACACAGAGCAGAAACCATCTGCAATTCTATGTTCATTGAAGTATTATTCATAATATCAGACTATGGAATCAACCTGAGTGCCCGAGAAGAGATGATTGGATAAAGAACTTTAATACATATATAAAATGGACTATTATGCTGCTGTTAGAAAAAAATAAAGCCATGAAATTTGCCTGTAAATGAGTGAACATGGAAATATCATAGGAAAGATATAGAATGACTGCGTTTATTTGTGTGATATAAAAAAATAGTATGAGACGATTATCTAAGGTCAGGAAAAACAGGCCAGGAGTACTTGTCGAGGGTTGGAATCTACTACAGATGTGTGGAGAATGGAGGGTAGGCAAGATAGAGAAGGGACCAGTTTGACAGTAATAGTTGAAAATAGTAACACTAGACTAGAACAGAGTATTGAAAGTAGGTAAAGGAATATATGTGACCACCCTTCAGTGTCATAAGTATCATGTTTTGTAAAACATAATGCACAAAAGGAGAGAAGAGAGAAAGGAGGGAGGGAGGGAGAGAGAGAGAGATAGAGAGAGAGAGAGAGAGAGAGAGAGAGAGAGAGAGAGAGAGAGAAAGTGCCTGCCATGGAGGCAGGTTGTAGGGGGTGAGGCGCGGGAGCCTGGAAATGGGGCACATTGGTGTTTGGAAAAGTGCACTGGTGGAGGGATGGGTGTTGGAACACTGTATGACTGAAACCCAATCACGAACAGCTTGGTAATGGTCTAGTGCATAGTGATTAACACAAGAAAAAGAATAGCGTGGTTTATATAAAATTACCTTGCCTCAAGATCATCTCAAAGTTTGCTTAAAACCCTCACTTCATCTTCCCTGGAGAAATATGCTTATGCTCTGGGCTTAGAGGCACAACCTGTTTTGTAAATGCTAGCTGTTTAGTAGTTGGAGTAGAAGGGAAATTGGAGAAGGAGGAGTTAATCTAATTGAGCTTGATGCCGATGGACTTTGCTGATGTAGATTTAACTTGGCCTTTGGCTCTGAGGAAATTCCTGAGAGAAGAAACCTTGTTTTATTCTACTTTCCCCAACATTATTTTCTCAAAAATTTCCTCTGAGTTGAGGATATCTCTTTGCTCTATCTTTTGCCTGTGTGGCTTCAGTCCTTCCAGTAACCTCCATGTTCCTTCGTAAGGAGTCTCCCAATCCCATTGTTCTTTCTATACCCTCTTAATTTTGTGGAGAAACTTTGTCTCAACACCCATCCCTACACCTATCCAAATCCTCCCAGAAATAACGACAGCTCAGTTTTCTCAGTCCCTCCCAACACAGATAACCCCAATAGGTCGCCTGCTTCAGAAAATTTTAGATCAGAATTACACATTCATCTCTCTGCCCGAGCACTCCACCAAACTGTAGGTGCTTTGAGCAAGCACAGCTTTTTTCTTTTAATGGGGTACAGGGACTATAAAGGACATTCACTATCTAGGCTCATAAAAACTTCTCCTGAGATGTCTCACTATATGATTGATGTCACCTGGGAGGTCAGAAATCAATGCGTACTTTTAAGTACTGGTGGATATTCTTGGTGGTGATGGAGGCCATATATTGTTAAATGCTTAATGACACAAAATCATGCTTAAAATGATTAGAATGACAAATTTGTGTTGTATATATCCTACCCCATTTGGGATAGAGGACACTTAAATATGCAACTTGAAAGGGATGGACATTGGGAATATGCTATTCCACAGAGAACGAGAAATATAATTGAATTTGATGCAGATAGTTCTAGTTCATCAGACAAAGCCAGTTTTCTTTTCTTTCAGGTTCTTCAGTTGATTTATCTTGGAACTACGTGTTCTCTGCTTGGGGTGAAGGGAATGCGCCTGCTGTCCCTCTCTCATGGGGAGGGAAGACATCACAGCCCTTTCCACAGGCACTGCATGTGCTACAAGGCTGACGGCTTATTTTCCCCAGGCTTCCTTTGACATTGCTGGCAGTGAGATTGTTTTCCTTTGGTTAGAACTGCTCTGACTAGAGGCTTCTCAACAGCCCTCAGGGGGGATGTGAGTAGCTATCCACTGGGACTGGACCTATTAGAATGTGCAATCCTTAGTATTTTTTTTCTTTTGGGTCACACCTGCAATGCTCAGGGGTTATTCCTGGCTCTTCGCTCAGGAATTACTCCTGGCGGTGCTCAGGGGACCATATGGGATTCCGGGGATGGAACCCAGGTTGGCTGTGTGCAAGGCAAATGCCCTACCCACTGTGCTATTGCTCCGGCCCCAGTATTTTTTTATTCTCTGCTTTGGGCAGAGAGAATGAGTCTCAATTCTAGAGCAAGATCGTTTTATTTGGAGTATACTTACATGAGTTTGTGCTGATATACCAAAGTACACAACAGGGGGCCTGAGTGATAGCACAGCGGATAGGGCATTTGCCTTGCATGTGGCTGACCCTGGTTCAAATCCCTGGTATCCCATATGGTCCCTCTAGCACAACCAGGAGTAATTCTTGAGTTCAGAGCCAGGAATAATCCCTGAGCATTGCTGGGTGTGACCCAAAAAAGCAATAAATACTTAAATAAAAATGAAATAAAAATAAAAATAAAGTACAAAATAGTATATACAATAAAAGACATGAGGCAATAGCAAGATAGGGAAAAGTCTGATTTTCTCAATGCCCTTTGCTCCCTTCAAGCAACATTTTCTATCCTTAGAATTGGGAAGAACAGAGAAGAGTTTCACAAAAGTGCATGTTCGTGGTTCAGGTTGGGATGTTAGTCTTTTATATTTGCCTTTTTTTGGTATGTAGCTGCTGTAAGATTGCCAGCTGAGCTTGGACAGTGGAATAAGGACCTACCTACTGGAGAAGCTGAACTTCATATTTTGGTATGAGGCAGGCAGACCACTGTGGCGGCGTGCACAGATGTGCCCCTTCCACATTTAAGCCTCAGTTCTTTTATTCTTGCAAATATGGGGTTCTAGGAAAAAAAATGTTTGATGGAAATGGAGTCAATTCAAAAATAATTGAGCAGAGCAGGTAAGGTCAGGGGGACCCCTAAGTTGGACCCTTATCGATATGCAACTGATCCTCAATCTTTTTTAATTAACATTTTATTATACCACTGCGAGACATACAATTACAACATTGTTCATGTTTGGGGGTTTTGGTCACACAGTGTTCTAGCACCCATCCCCTCCACCAGTGTGCCCATTTCTCACCACCAATGTCCCCAATTCCTTCCCCTCCCATAGCCTGCCTCTATGGCAGGTTCTTTTATCTCTTTGCTCTCTTTCTCCCTCTCTCTTCCTTCTCTTATATTGTGGATTGCAATACATACACTTAGAGGCCATCATGTGCATTTTTTTGCCTGTATTTAATGCTCAGTTCTAGGTTGATATTAGCCCTTTCGACATTTATTCACACATGTTCCCTTCTCTGTCTTACCTAACCTGTGACTCCCACACATTTGTGGTAATTTCCACCTTTGTTAAGACCTCCTGATCCACGTTTCGCCTGACATTGGATTTTGGTATCATAATATGTATATATATTTATTTCATGCAAATAAACGCAGTCATTCTATATTTCTCTCTTTCCATCTAACTAATTTCACTCAACATTGATCCTCAATCTTTATCTGTCAGATTTGGGAAGCGACCTGCATCCACCTGGATTTTTTGTAGGTTCTTAGAACACATGACACACCCTTCCAATTTCAAGTTAGGGATATTTATATTGTGGAAAATGGGAAGCAAAGTAACAGGCATGAAGAATTCCAGGAACAGGATGAGAAACTGTAAGTGTATGCCCTGCCGTGAAGTTTTATGAACTTATTAAGCTTGACCATTCTTCATTCTGCTGTGGCTCCAGCCTGGCTAGTTTGACCATATGGAAAGAGCAGTAATTGAGAATCCTACATGTGCCATGCCAGCTGTATGTCATTTTTAGAATATGGCCTTCGTTCTCTATTTTGAGAAGGCATTTTGTTCAGTTTCCAGTTGGTCAGCGTTATTGAGAGACTCCATTCATCAGAGGTTACTTATAGGGTGATCTCAGTTCAGAGGGAGGTGCCATGATTTTTAAAGTACCATGAATGCTGTCTTTTCAAAGAGAAGCAAATTAGTTTCAACTGGAGATGCCCCCTTGTTCTGCTAGAATGCAGCTGTCACTCCAAAGTTCAGATTTAAGAGGAAAAAAAGCCATCCAGGGATAAAATAGCAAAAGCAAAGTTTCCTTCTTGTTTTTGATGCCTGGAATGGGATACATTCACACTTTGAACACAGAACTGACTTGTATAAAATGAGTTTCATGTTTTTTGCTCCAGTTTTAAAAAATCAAGGTGAAATTTCTATAGAGTAATATAAAAATGATATAGATGATATTTCATATATATAGATATGGATCTTAAATATATATGCATTTTGTGAGTTTAGATAAATGTACATTCATGTGTAAATATAACTGCAATAAAGATTCAGAATATTTGCATTGCTTCCAGAAAGTTCCTACGTATTCTCCCACCTGCTACAAATATGCTTTTTGTAATCTTATATTTGTTTTGATTTGTCTAGAACTCATATAAATAGACTCATATAGCCTGCACTCGACTCTGTCTGGTTTCCGCCTGTTGTAGTGTCCCTGGGAGTCATCAGAACTGTCAGTCTCAACAGTTTAGAGCTCATGGGTCTAAAGTTAATTTTTCTCCCCTAATATAGAATATTTAAGCCATTGTTTCTTTGAGTGTGCTTTTTTACATCCTGTTTTCTCTTCCCTCTTCTTTTGAAAAACCAATTGCATGTGATTCACTGTATCACTGTATCACTGTCTTCCCATTGTTCATTGATTTGTTCGAGTGGGCACTAGTTACATCTCCATTAGTCCTGTCACAAGCAAGTGCAACCCAAGGACATCTACTTGCTACAGGGACAGGAGGAGCCCGAAACTATTCTTCAGGTTATGGAACTGAGGTCCATAATAGCTACTAGTCTTTGGCATAAAAAGTGATTAATAACTTGTTATTGTTCTTAATATTTCTGAACCTTTATTCACTTTTTACAATTTTCTCTTTCTTTTTCCAATAGAATGGGGTTCTATTGAAATGTCTTCAAATTCACTAAACTTAAAAAAAGTTTTAAATGGAATCACCATGAGATACATAGTTGCAAAGTCATTTTTGATTGGGATTCAGTGGTACAATGTCCTCACACCCATCTCTCCTTCACCGCTGCTCATTCCCACCACCAATGTCCCTGGCCCCCACCGACATCTTCCCCACCCAAGCCTGCCTCTATGGTAGGCACTTCTTTTCTTCTTTCTCTCTGCCCACCCACCCCCAGCCCCTGACCCCATCTTTCTTTTACTTTCTGGGCAACATGGTTTTCAATACAGGTACTGAAAGTTTATCAAGTATATCCTTTTGCCTGCATTCAGCATTCCAGTTCTTGTGGTCCAGAGTGGTCACTTGGACAAAAGTTGACACCGACAACTATCATTGCCATTCACTAAGCTTTTGTTCTCCAATGTGCTTTATATTTATTCAGGAATACATTTTAAGTATACTTTTAGTTTCTAGACGTTTTAAATGAATTTAAAAATAATTTCTATTTCTTGGATGAGATCACTGATTTTATTATTTATTTATTTAAAAATTATTATACCACCATGAGATATACAATTACAAAGATGTTCATAATTGGGTCTCTGTCATACAGTGTCCCAGCACCCGTCCCTCCACCAGTGCCCCATTCCCACCACCAACGTCCCACACTCCCTCCCATCAACCCCCAGCCTGCCCCTATAGCAGGCACCTTTTCTTTCTCTTTCTCTCTTTCTCTGTCTCTTTTTTTTGTATTTCTCTCTCTCTTCTCTTACACTTTGTGGCTTGCCCTACAGATATTTAAGGTTTATGACATAAGTCTCTATGTGTATATTTCATGGTGAGATCTATTCTGACATTACAATTCCCCATTGCCCATCAGCCTCCACAGTTTGTACAATTACAATGATCATTACAGTGTATAAATGTGCAAATCCAGGGCCGGGCAAAAGCCAGGGTGGGTGTTTGCCTTGAGCGCCGGCCCATGCGCGGGTTCGATCCTGGCTCCCATAGGTCCTCGAGCCCGCAGGGTAATTCCGAGTGCAGAGCAGGAGTACCCTGAGCGCGGGTTGACCCAAAAAAAAAAAAGAAATCCTGAAAAGGACCTGGTCTTAAACTTCAAGGATATCCTTAAACTTAAACTTAAACTTATCAAGTATATGATATATCGTTGATATACTTATAATATATCCTTGATATATAAGTAAGTTTATATACTTATTTGATAAGTATATAAACCATATATAATATATCAAGTATATAATATACCCAAGTATATAATATATAAACTTATCAAGTATATAATATATCCTTTTAAGGATATATTATCTAAGCCTGTCACGTGGCCACTTGGCTGCTCGCCTGCGCAACTGTGGGTCTGGTCTGTCTCTTGTCCTGCTTTGCTGATTGTGACGGCTGCAGGCCTATAGCCACGCCCGCGGGGACATGGAGGTGGAGTGATCCCCGCCTCCAAGTCCGTTCGGCGCAGCCACCTCCCCAGGTGTCTGCTGACCCTAGGAGCTATCTTGGACTCGGCCAGGGGCCGAGCCAAGATCACTGATTTTAAACGCATGTATCACCATGTCTTTAAAGTTTCAGTTTGCTAACTCCATCATGATGCCTGTCAAGGGTACTACTTCTTTTTTTAAAAATTTTTTTTTAAACTCTAAGCACTGTGATTTACAGAGTTGTTTACAAGTGCAGTTGTCCGGGTATTCAATATTCTCCAACACTAGTCCCACCAGGGGTGTTATTTCTATGAACTTGTTTTTAGTTCCCCACCCCGCCCCCACCCCCAAAAAGGTTTTTGTTTTGCCTTTTGGATCACACCTGGCGATGCTCAGGGGTTACTCCTGGCTCTGCACTCTCGAACCCAGGTTCGATTACTCGAATCGAACCTGGGTTGGCCACGAGCAAGGCAAATGCTCTACCTAGTGTGTTATTGCATTGGCCCCTATTTTCCCCCCTTTGATTATGGCCACCATTATCCATATTTGGGCAAGAGGGTGTCAAGAAAGATCATGGAGGTCTGGGGTATCTCCCAGTTTTATATATTTTCAATATAAAATAAATTATTCATTCTTATCCAACTGGGCCAGTAGCTCAAAGTGAGCACCAAGGCTATGGTGCTGCCTTAATCCTGTCATGTCACGGTTCTTGGGGGTCTCTAGGGCTGGACCCATCAATGCTCAGGGACCCAGGTGGTGCCAGGGATTTAAGCAATGAGGGCTGCATGGAAGACTTGTACCTTAATCTCTTCTATTTTCTGACACATCATTGCCAGCACTTTAATTGGTAGTGATATTTTTTACTATGAACACAATATTCTATAACATATAATGTATGATGGAGACATCATCTTCCTGTGATGCAGGTTCATTGCCTGACAGAAAATTCAGTTACTGTTATCCTCCTCCTTAGGTATGCTTGTTCTGGTGCTTTGCACACCTCTGAAAAACACTTATTGTCCCCGCTGAGTTTGTAGGACTCAAATTCCCAACTTTGCAACCCCAGTGGCTTGCAGCAAATACACTCTTTGCCATTCTTCAAATATATGGCTTTTTCTTTCTTGGGAGTTCCTTGAAATCAGTCTTGATCATACTCATTTGCGGGTTTAACCAAGAATCAATAGAGATTCATTGTAAATTTGGGGGCGTATTTCTAGATTTCTCCCCTCAAATTACAGCTGCTCTGTGAGTTCTGAATACCATCCACTGACTTCTCAATCCCAAATATTGCACCTTTTTTCTTGAGTACCTTTCACCTGGCTTCAAAGGGGGACTAGAAAGTGCCTCCCCAAAGGCTCAGAAATATGGACCTTACCCAACAAATGTAGTTTTGTTTCTTTTGAGGGTCTAATGATCTTTAGTTTCTTCTTATTTATGATTGCTCTCTGGAGCCTTTAAGAACTTTTTCCTTTAAATTTGTGGAGGAAAATTATAGTTATCTTCAGAGGCTTAGTCAAAATAAACTACTATTGCTAAAGAGTTTCAAAATATTTTGCATTGTACACAAAATGAAGTATGAAATTTGGAAAATGAGCTGATAAATATTTGCAAACATGTTTTCTTTTCTCTCTGGCCTCATCTTATTTCTTTCTTTCCTGGGAGATTTATATTCAGTATTTTCCCCACATGTCTCTTTTGAACTGGAAATACATTTGCGTTGTGGATTCTCCAGTTTTTGCTTGGCACTTTCCCTAACTGTGTATTCTTCACAAATGGTGACAGTTTATTTGTTTAGATTGCTGGGGGCCCTTAGACCTTTACTTGATCTTATTGCTAACACATGATCTGGCATATAGTAGGTACTTAACACATAAATGAATCGATGAATAAAGGAATGCAAGAATTAACACAGAGATAAATGTTTGCAATGGAAATTTGATAGATTCTCATAAAAATTCCATGGGACAAGACTGGGAATATGGCTCCTAGGGGTATATGCTCTCCTTTTTTTTCTGCTTTTTTTTTTTTTTGGGTCACACCGGCATTGCTCAGGGTTTACTCCTGGCTCTGCATTCAGGAATCACTCCTGGTGGTGCTTGGGCACCATATGGGATGCAGGGGATTGAACCTGGGTTGGCCACAAGCAAGGCAAACGCCTTACCCACTGGACTATCGCTCTGGCCCCGGAATATACTCTCCTCACGGTGCCCCCTAGGGTGGTTCTGGTGTTCCATAGTGCAAGGCATCAAACATCCAGGTCTGCCCTTAGGACCAAGTGTCACCAGGAGTGGCTGCGTTGCTCCCTGCCCCAGCATAGCTGGTAATTACTTTTTATAAAAAATAAACAACTTTACTGGGGGGGAGGTATTTAAATATCTTAGTTTTGTCATCATTATTTTTGTAGTCATTTTAACATGAAATTGATTTAATAGAATTCAAATACACTAAAAATCATGCAATTTTATACAGCAAAAAAGCATTGAAGGGCTCTGATTCATTGTTTTAGGCAGTTGTAAGGTCAATAGGGAAGGGGAGGATTAAAGTCTGAGCTTCACTGCTTTAGTTTTGCTAAAGCATGACTCGGGACAGCACTTTGGGAGACTATTAATATGTGAATGTATTCTAGTAGAGCAGGTAACAGGTACCTTGGCTGAATTTTAATTTAAGATGAAAGCTCCATTTAGCCAAGTAAGATAGCATGTATTATTGTCTATAGAAAAGTCCAGTGAAGTGACATAAAAGGTTGATATTTGTAAATGGACCACTTTTGGTTTTGGAATAATAAATGTGGCTGAGGTAGTTCAATGGAAGTTTAGGGAAAAGCTTTTGACACACTTGCTTATCCATGCAACATCAAAGTTCCATAGTCACTGGAGTGTCAACCAACCAAGAGACACGGTGATGGGTCTGTAGGTTGGAAAACAGTGCAGACCGATCCAAGTTACATTTTGCCAGCAAGGCCATAAGAAGCAGCTTTTACAGCGAAAGAGGGATGCACATTTTTAGAAAGGGTGGGGTACAGGCAGGTGGGGCCAGAGTGGTTGATAAAGTTCCTCAGACCAAGCCACTGAGTCACCTTCCCTCATATCTGCAAATCTAAGCAAAGGTTTTTGAGTAAGGTTCAACCTGTCCCTACTTGGGCTTTGAGAGGAAGGGCATGGTAAGGTCAGGGGTCTCTGACTAGAAACTGTAGTTGGTTTTTAATTTTCAGTGCTCCTCCAGATTTCTTTCTTTTTTTAATTTTTTTTATTACACCACCGTGAGATATATGGTTATAAAGCTGTTCATGATTGGGTTTTTATCATACAGTGTTCCAGCACTCATCCCTCCACCAGTGCACATTTACCTACACCATTGTCCCCAGTTTTCCTCCCTGTCCCCAGCCTCGCCTCATAGCGGCACTTTTCCTTTTCTTCTCTCTCCCTCTCTCTCTCTCTCTCTCTCTTTCTTTCTTTTCTCTCTCCTCTTGACATATTGTGGCTTTCAATACATACATTTAGGGATTATCATATATACCCTTTTGCCTATGATCAGTGCTCATTTTTAGCTTGGCATTACAATTTCCAACAATTATTAGCACGGTCACGGTCCTTTTCTATATTACTTAACCTCTGACCCCACATAAAAGTGTGTGTGGGGGTCAGAGGTTAGGCAAGACAGAGATTCCAACCATTGGCAAGTCTTCCTGGTCCATGTATTGCCTGACCTTGGATATTAGTCTCATACTATTTTTATTTTTATATCCCACAAATAAATGTAGTCATTCTATATCTGTCCTTTTCCTTCTAATTTCACTCAGCATGTTACTCTCCATACCTATCCATTTATAGGCAAATTTCATAATTTTTTTTTTTCTAACAGCACTATAGTATTCCATTGTGTAGATGTACCATAGTTTCTTTATACATTCATCTCTTCTTGGCACTCAGGTTCTTTCCATATTCTGGCTATTGTGAACATTGCTGCTATGAACATAGAGTTGTAGATGTTTCTGCTGTGTGTTTTTTTGGCTCTCGCAGGGTATATTTCCCAGGAGTGGTATTGCTGGGTGAAACGGGAGCTCTATTTCTAGTTTTTGAAGTAATGTCCATATTGTTTTCCAAAAAGGTTGGAACCTCCAGATTTCTTTAGTGTCAGTTTCAAATCACCACCATCATTTCTTCACGCTCAAAACTGTGTTCAAACTGAATTCTCCAGGCTTTCCTGGATTTGTAGATGGGCCCCTTTCCCCATCTCCCTATTTCCCAAAAAGGTCATGTGGTCACACTCATGAACTGACTCAGGCACCAAAGCAACCTCATCCACTGGTCATGATCCAGAGACTCATAGGTAAGTCTCAAAAGAGACCAATAAGTGGCAGAGATACTCCCAATCCTTCCCATGTCAGGCTGAACTCAGGGGCACCCAGGATGGGGATGGAGTTAGGTCTGGCTCATTCTAACACTATCCTATTGGCCAGACAAAAACTTCCACAGGGAGTTTATAACTCAGTCATAATCCCTGGCATTCCTTGGGCCGTGTGACATCTCACAGTCTGGTATACCAAGTACCACATCACATTTAATAGATTTAAGTATAAGGCACCCAATAACAATATATGTATCACAATGTCAATTCTGTAACAACATATCAGTAATTTCTTATACAAAGACCTTAATGGCAAGGGCCATCAAGCGATTGATTAATCCTCATTAACTTTCTTCTAAGAATATACTTCTTGACCATATTTAGTAAATTAGCTCTAACAAGCAATATAAATAAATTATTCAGGGTATTCTTAGGACAGTTTAAAAATATGGTTATGAAAATTTGAAATAGTTGTTGTCCATAGTTGCAATGGTGGTGGGTTTGAGTATTGAATATTTGTAAGAAATTAACAAAAATTGAGTAGAAACCGACTACATTTAATAAGTTCAACAAGTGAAAGCAATAACACAGATGGTCTAATTCATATTTAACAACCCAGAATATGGTCATGACTTTATCAGTACCATTCCAATACATTTGTTGTAATCACTTGATCACTTGAATCCCTTTATTCATCGATTTGCTCGAGCGGGCGCCAGTAACATTTCCATTGGACCCTATCACGTGCCAATGTAGCCCAATGGCATCTGGTTGATTCAGGAATATGAAGAACCTCAAACCGTTCCTTCAGGGTCTTGACAAGGAAGTCTGACCATCTTGTAGGTGGGCGGCTACGTGATCTTTTGACATCCCGTGGGATCCAGTTGGTAATGGCTCTAGTCCAGCGGTTGTCTCCAAATCACATTACATGTCCAGCCCATTTGATTTTCGATGTCTTGGCAAATGAGACAGCATCCCTGATTCTGGAATAGTGACGGAGGTCAGAACTCCGGGTTCCTTCTCTCACTTGAGTGAGGCGTGATATTCCAAGCATAGCTCTTTTGCTTCCTCTTTGAAGACCCGAATAGCATTCTCATCCTGCTTTCGTAGGGCCCAGGTCTCTGAGGAGTATGTTAGTGTAGGGAGAATGGTGGAGTCGAAGAGATGTGCCCGAGCTGGACCTTCTTTGTCCTTTTTAGATATTTCTTCAAAGCCTTTGAAGGCATTCCATGCCACTCTCTTCCTCCTGCACAGCTCAGGTTTTAGGTCGTTCAACATGTTGACTTCTCGACCTAGGTACACATAACTGCTGCATTCAGAGATGTTTGTTCCATTGAGAGTGAATGGGGCCTCTGGAACTAGTTCGTTTTTCATGAACATTGTTTTCTTTTAGATTCAGCTGTAGACCTATCTTTCCACATTCTTGGTTGAAGTCAGCCAGCATTTGTGCCGCTTGGCTAATGTTTGGTGTTATTAGAACGATGTCATCAGCGAAGCGGAGGTGGTGTAGTTGCCGACCATCTATCTTCACTCCCATTCCTTCCCATTCTAATTGTCGCATGATGTTCTCGAGGGTGGCACTGAAGAGTTTCGGTGAAATGGTATCACCCCTGTCGAACCCCTCTTTTGACATCAATGATCACTTCTTTGTCGAATGGTGAGATCCTGGTGGTGAATCTGTAATACAGCTCACGAAGGATCTTGATGTATTGGGTTTGAACACCCTGTTTGGCTAGGGCTTCGATGACCACTTCAGTCTCCACAGAATCAAAATCTTTCTATAAATCAATGAATGTGAGACAGAGCGGCATCTTGTTGGCCGCCTTTTTGTTGTAATAAGCAATATAATTAGTGCCTGCTAAGGGAGCAGGCGTGGGATGGGGGTGGGTGGGAAATGAGGGTCTTTGGTGGCACTAGGGGCACACTGGTGGTGGAATATTGAATACTTGAAACAACTGTATTGTGAAAAACTTTGTAAATCATGGTGTTTATTTTATTTTATTTTTTTAAAAAAATTATTTTGACTTTTTTGTGTCACACCTGGCTTTGCACTTAGGAGTTACTCCTGTTGGTGCTTGGGGACCATATTGGATGCCGGGATGGCTAAACCCGATTTGGCCACGTGCAAGGCAAACACACTTACCACTGTGCTGTCGCTCTGGCCCCTAAATCATGGTGTTTAAATAAAGTTGAAAAGAAAAGAAATGAGTAAGAGATAAAAAAACAAAACCAAAACCAAAAAAAAATCTTGTCAAAAGCATATCTGGCTGCTTCCTGTGACTGGAACGTCCTGTGGGAAATCACCTAGTAGGGGAAAGATGCCTCCCCTGCAAAGATCGTTTTCATTCTGCCTTTCAGTGGTTCTTTCAACAAAGTAGCCTTTTGCCCAAGATGTTTTACAGGATGGCAGATTTTGAGAAGTTCTGAATTCCTTCCTCACCTCTACCCCTGTCCTAATTACCTTGCAGAATCAGTATCTCAGTCCTGAGAATAGAGCAGTTCAATTAAGGAGTTGTGCCTAAATCCTTGATAGAGAATTACTCCCTATAGAGACCAAAGAGGAAAGGGGACTCCAAAGGAAGTAACTTTGGGATGAACAGGTAGTATGGTAGGTAAGGTACTTGCCTTGCACATGGCTGACATGGGTTTGATCCCCAGGACCCCTTATGGTCCCCTGAGCCAATCAGGTGTGACCTCTGAATTCAGACCGAGAAGTTAGTTCTGAGCACCGCCAGATGTGGTCCCCAAACAAAGCAAAAGAAAAGCAAAACCAGAAAAGGAAATCAACTAAAAGCCCAAGAAGAGCTCTGGTAACTGGCCCTGGAAAATGATGTCAAGGTATCAGCAGAGCATCTTACGTGACAGTTTCTCCTAGTGCTCGGTGTGCTCAGAGAGTCTCAAAACCAGCTAAAGCTTTGTATCAATACAATTGCTCTGCGATCTCTATGCCTCTCATCTGCCAGTCTCTCATCCCTCAGCTTGTCTGGTTCTTAAAGCATCCAGCTAAGTGAGGATATGCTGCCGCCTCAGCCCTCTGATGGCAGAGACTACCAGGACCACTCGTATGGTGCTCAGGGCCCTCCAGGTCTCTGCGTGATGCTTGGGACCTCTTAGCTTTGTTTCATTTTTGTGGTGCCTCTCAAATGGCTAAAGGGCATCCAGGGGCGAGTCCTGGTCACACCTGACATTCAGCTAACCAGGCAAGCAGGTCAGAACCGGGGCCCAAGGATTTGGTGCTGTCCAGGTCCTATACCACGGGGGTGACATGCCCAGCAATGTTTGGGGGCCTCTCAGTCTACTTCTGGTGATGCTTAGGAGGGTATGTTGTGCCAGACTGCTTTAAATAAGCCAGGTAAGAGCAGGTATAATCACACAGATTCTTTTGTTTGCTTTGCTGGCATTTCTTTGCAATGGAATTTTAGGCTGGACTCTTTCCTGGGACTCAGTGGTCCTGATCCTTATTCTTCCTTAGGAGGCACCATCAGGAGCCTCTGTGATACCTGTGTTTGGGGGCTTAGTCCCTCATGTCAAGAGTTTCCCAAAATGTCCTCGTTCTTCAAGGAACTACTTTAGTTATCACATAGAAGACTAGAACCATGTACATAAGGCATTTTACTGGGTTTTTTCCATGAACTCTATGAGGCCAAATTTTGTTTTTATTTTATTCACTTGTCTTGTATCACTTATCTCCCCGTTGTTCATTGATTTGCTCCAGCAGGCACCAGTAACGTTTCCATTTGTTGGGAATGAGGTCCATTATTGTTATTATGTTTTTGGCATACCAAATATACCACAGGTAGCTTGCCAGGCTCTGCTGTGGCTCTGGGTTCATCCCAGGGGGCCTAGTCTTTTTCTATGTCAGACCATCAATGAACCAGGGCCCATGGGGCAGAGCCCTGGGTGTAGACAAGCCTGTCTCCTGTATAACACCTGTCGATGCAGCTGGGTACTGCAGCCACACCTGCAACACCTCGAGGGGCAGGTGGCCTGTTTTATTTTATTATTTTATCTAATCACCACAAGATATACAGTTACCAAGTTGTTTGTGATTAGGTTTCAGTCATACAATGTTCCAATACCCATCTCTTCACTGGTTCACCAGTGTACGTTTCCACCATCAATACCTCAGTTTCCCTCCTCACTAACCTCCCCCAGCCTGCCTCTGTGGCACGTACTCTCCCTCTGGGCATTATGACTTGCACTACAGGTACTAAAAGGATACTATGTTGGTATCTTACTTACTTTCAGCACTTAGTTCTTGTCCAGAGTGATCATTTCCAACTCTCATTATCACAATGGTCCCTTCTCTATCCTAACTTCCCTCTAAGGCCAATATTAATAACTGAAGTGTTATGGTGGCTTCTGACATTCCAGTCAAAGCTACTACCAACTTCTAAATAATCTGTTACAAAGAGAAAATACACATGGCCATAAAAATAAAGTTATCAGAGGTTTTGATGGTGCCAGGGAGAGAGAGAGAGAATCAAATGTTTCAGTCCCACTCAGCAAAGTGCAGTGAACCAGGTTCCTGCATGTCACAGCTGCAAAGGGAAGGGTTTTGTGAGTGGAATAATGCATAAGGTTTCAAACAAAAATATACTTAAAAATGATCTTCGTTCTTGATAGTCTGTTCAAGCCCATGTGGAGTTTTTTATTTCCTTTTGGGTCGCACCTGGCAATGCTCAGGGGTTACTCCTGGCTCTGCACTCCAGGAATTACTCCTAACAGTGCTTGGGGGACCATATGAGATGCTGGGGATCGAACTGGGGTTGGCTGCATGCAAGGTGAACGCCCTCCCCAATGGACCATCACTCCGGCCCTCCTCCCATGTGGAAAATCTTGATCTCTTATAATTTTTCAGTTTTTCTACAAGCTCTGCAATTTTTATCTCCAGTTCCTTGATAAATTTGCACTCTGAAGTATTTGTCAAAGTCTTCTCATAAACTTCTCTGAAAACAAAGCCTTAGAACAATTCTGTTAATGGCAAAGGGCTTTAAGATGACTGTAATTGAGGCTAGGTAAGACAGAAAATGGAACAGTGTGCTGACAATTGTTGAGGGTACTAATGCCAACCTAGAACTGAGCATTAAATAGAGGCAAAAAGATACACATGACAACCCTTTAATGTACGCTCTGTAATTCATAGTCTGGAGGGGAAGGAAAAGAGAAAGAGAGAGTAATGGAAAGAAATCAAGAACCTGCCATGGAGCAGGGCTGGGGGAGGGGGGGAGGGAACCGGGATTTTGGTGGTGGGAGATGGGCACTGGTGGCGGGATGGGTGCTGCAACACTGTTTGACCAAAACCCAAATATGAACTTTTTAATAGTATATCTTTGTAATTTTAAAAAATAAAAAAATTAAAAAAAAAAGATGACTGTAATTAAATGTCTAACTATAACACAATTAGAAAGGAAGTTTGCTCAGTTTCGTGACATATAATTTCCTAGAATGATACCCAGATTTGACCAGAGCTTCAAGAATTCTATGTGATTTTTCAATACCTTTATTATTGTTCACACATATGTTAAGTAGGTTAACTAGGTCTTCTTATGTGGCAATGCTTTTTATGAAGCTTCAACATCCCAGATAATTCTGATCCCTATGTAAGGCTCTTTATACAGGGAGAGAAAATGGCCATCATGAGGTGCCTTTTGGAGTTATAAGACTTTCCATATTTATTTTCCTTTTAATCATTTAATAGTTTTTCTTACAATTTTTATTTCTGGGAATTCTGGATATAAAAAGGTTAAAACCATAGGTTTCTACAGAATAGTATTTAACCAAAAATAGCAAAGATTTTAAAATTAATATAAAAACTTGCACAATTGCAAGTAAAATATCTATTTTAAAAACAAGACTATGTTTACTTCAGTGATTAAAAAGCCTAATGACAGAATCTTCATTTGTAGCACAAAGGTCACTCAATCCCTCACACTTTGGTTGTGGCCTGTAGATATTTAGTATTTTAAGTCCTTCAGCTGTTCCTTCAGCAACTTCAAGATAAAGTTTTTGATATGAGGACACCAGCAAAATAACAAAGAAATAAACACCCCCCAAACAACCCTTAACTGAATTCTATGAATGTCCATTCAGGAAGGTCATAGAAGACAGAATATAGGCAATGACAGGTCCATGAGGAGAGAGAGAGAGAGAGAGAGAGAGAGAGAGAGAGAGAGAGAGAGAGATCTCTGACTTACTTTCTATTCTTGAGCCCAGTTTGCTATATCTATCTTCCCCTTTAGATTGTACTTTTAAACTTAGTTTAAAGACTCAAGTGTTCCTAGTTATCCTTGCAACTTTAGAGGCAATTTTAGTATTGCTGAAAACCTCAACACATATGAACAATCTTTAGCTAAACCTTGGATTCCTCAGAGTCAAAAACTAATCATGGGCACTGAAATCTGTGGGTTTTGGCTCTAAATATTTCTTCCTTAAAAATCTTATAACATGTACAGCTATGAAGTGATCATGAAAATTTCTCCAAACCCTCAGATCACAGACAAACCTGAAAATCGCAGCATATAAGATGAGTAAAATATGAGACATGGAAAAATATTCAAACAAGAAGAAAAAGGGAGCATCACCAGAAAGTACTTTGTGGATTCCCCAGTTTTCCTGAGGACCTTATGGGTCAATCCTCTTTAAGATTTTGGTTCCATGGGGCCAAAGCAATAGCACTGCGGGTAGGGCATTTGCCTTGCATGTGGCTGACCCAGGTTCAATCCCCACCATCTCATATGGTCCCCCGAGCAACACCAGGAGTAATTCCTGAGTATAGAGCCAGGAGTGACCTCTGAGCGTTGTCAGGTATGACCCAAGATACAAATATATATATATATATAATATATATATATATTTGCTTATGGAACACACACACATATATGTATATGTTCCATATACATATATATTCCATTAATTCAGTCATATAGTTGTTTGTGGAGTTTTTATAGGTCTTTTTAGACAATGAGTTATTTTTTATTATACAATGAATATAATTTTTTTCTAACTGAGATACTCTAGGTCCCTCGGCTTACCAGATTCCAGAGTCCCCATTTATCTCCAACAATGTCCAGCCTATCTTACGTGTTAACTAGTTAAGCCAGATCTCCTGAACACCATGGCTTCTACTTCAAATTTCAGCCTTTGAACATTCACACAGGGTGGTAGGATATTTTTTAGATCAAAATTTCCCTTTGCTGATGTCCCTTTTTATTCTCCAGGTAATAACAGATATGCAAGTGGTCATACATCAGATAACATGAACTGGCTTGAGAATTTTGTATAGAAGACCACTGGCAGGCAGACTGTCCAGATCCAACAGGAAGGGGAATTCCAATGGAAGAATGGTCTTAGAGTGTGCAGCCAAGGCAACCTTTCCCACTTACAGACACAGAAGTGGACACACATCACTTGATCAATTGACTTACCCACACAGCTGGTTCTCTCACCTGTTGGGAGCGGAATGATAGGCAACCTTTATTTAGGCAGAAGACAGAGGAACAGTGTCCAGAGCGGAGAGTCCTGTGGGCAGAGGGGGTTATTCAATACTTTCCTGAAAAAGGTCTGCTCACTTTCTGGCTGGTAAAGGTTTGCTTCTTTTGACAATGGCAGGGAAGCCATGGAAAGACACAGTGAACTACTGAGAGAAATTTTTATTGGCAGCGGTTTGGCAGATTGGAAGATGGTGAATTTCTGTCCTTGGAGTGACTGTCCATTCTTGTCTGCACAGTCACAAGAAGTTGTTTTTACAGAAAAGGAGAATAGGGAAGCACATTTTTTTTTAGAAAGGGCAGGTTTCCGGCTAGTGGGAGTGGTCAGTAAATTCCCTCTTGAACTGGCAGCCTGAAATACACTCCATCCTTTCTGCAAATCTAAACAAAGGTTCCTGCTTAAGGGTTTACTGTCCTTATTCTAGGTTTTATTTTCGGGGGCCTGGGAAGCAGAAGATAACATGAACATGGTGAACATGGGGAATCTCTCAGGTAATGGGAATTGGTTGTTGTTCAATGTGCGGAGATGAGACTGAAGGTCCTTTTAATACAAAACTGTACCTGCACCCTGGTGCACCCTGGTGAGAAGAGAAATGGGCCATCCCTATAGGCTCAAATACTCAGGGGATGCTTGGTTCGCCTCCTGGGTATACCTCCCATCTCCTCTTCTTACTCCTCTCATCAATTTAATTCCTTCCCTTTATATATTTCTTTAACCTCCTTTCTTTATTATTTCTATAATCTATGATCAAGCCTGGCAAGCTGCTCGTGTCGTATTTGATATACCAAATACCAGTAACATTTATATTAGTTCATTCCCATGACCTAATATAATGGTTTGAGACTCTTTATGTTCCTGGAGCAAGCGAATGCCTTTGGGTTCTACTAGCATGAGACAGGACATATGGAGATATTACTGGTGCCCGTTCTAGCAAATAGATGATGAACGGGAATCTAGTGATCTAGTGATAATCTATGATCAAGGGTAGTCTAGGTATCCCCTTTTGATACCTTGCGCTTCCTCATCCTGTTATTCTACATACCACAAAAAATGAGATCTGAATTCAGTGCTCAGTTTCTGACCCACTTCACTTAATATGATATTCTGCAGTTCCATGCAAACACTAGCAACTTGCACTTTTCACTGTTCCTTGCAGTTTCATGTAAACAATATTTCTTTAAATCTATGACCACTGTGTTTATATACCACACACTGTGTGTGTATACCATGTGTGTATATACCATGTGTGTATATACCATGCCTTCATGGTCTATCTGCCATCGGACATCTAGATTGATTCTATGCTTTAGCTATTGTGCTAAGTGTGGCTATGAATAATGGTGTTCACATGCCCTTTTGGTCAGATGTATTTGGGTCCTGGGAGTAGATACCAAAATTGGAATTTTTGGGTTAGATGGCAGCTCTAGTCTTACTTTTTAAAAAATTAATTAATTAATTAATTAATTTTGTTTTTTTGGGTCACACCTGGTCATGCTCAGGGGTTACTCCTGGCTCTGTACTCAGGAATTACTCCTGGCAGTGCTTGAGGAACCATATGGAATGCCGGGATCGAAGCCCAGTCAGCTGTGTGCAAGGCAAACACCCTACTTGCTGTACTAGCACTCTGGCCCCTAATTGATCTTTGCGAATACTTTATATATGTGGATATTAACCCTTTATCTGATGTGTTGGGCGTGAATAATTTGTCCAATTCAGTTGCTTGTTTTTCAGTTTCAACCTGTGAGGAGATAGCACTTTTGTCTTTGAATGCCCTTACCAGCTTGCGACACTGGGTCTGTTATCCACCATGTGGTACTTTTTAAAGACTTAACTCGTCCTGCTGGCCACTAAAGGTGTTCTAGCCACAGTCTTTAATCCAGAGGCGGATTTTGTGTTTGCTTGAAAAATATTTCCAACATTAGACACAGTAATAATTACTTTGAAGTTGATTTCAGAAGTTGTACAGTTTTGGGTTATGATGTTTGTGTCTGGGAACATTCTGTTTGGATAGCGCAATAATACTGCTGTTTGCCTCAATGGCTCAATTATTAGGCATTAGTCCAAGCCATCCAGCCAAAGGAGTTTAAATGACAAGGGCCTCGAAACTAATTCGGACACATGCCTCAGTCTGAGGAAAGCAGTTACTGAAGTTGGCAAAGAAATTGTGCTGAAGAATATCGTGCTTGTAGGAGGGAAGCAGCAAGAAAACAACAGCACAACAACACAACAGTTATTGCGAGGGACTGTCTTCCTCATGAAAGCAGAATACAAAGATCTTCAGGATCTGAGGAGAAGAGAGACTGGAAGAGAATCTGTAAAGGGGCAGCTTTGTGGTGGCGACACTCCTCTGATTTGTGACTTTCGTGGCGGTGTCTGTCACTTTACCCTCTGCACTGAGCATTCAGCCCAAATCCCAGAACCACTTCTCTGGGCTGACAATCCCAGCCCCTCTATTTTGATGGAGTTTCTTTGCTTTTCCTTCTTTAGAAAAATCTTTGCCTGAGAAAAAAAGAGAAGCATTAACAAATAACTTGTATATTGACCAGCACAGATTTAGTTAAAACAATCTCACCATAATTTGTGACTCTTAAATGCTGTGTTACTGCCGGCACTAAGGCTTCTATAATCATGCTGTTATATTAAAGTCCAGCCTGCCTACCTTCCTACCTTCCTCTGTTCTTTCCTGCCTTCCTTCCTTCCTTCCTTCCTTCCTTCCTTCCTTCCTTCCTTCCTTCCTTCCTTCCTTCCTTCCTTTCCTTCCTTCCTTCCTTCCTTCCTTCCTTCCTTCCTTCCTTCCTTCCTTCCTTCCTTTCCTTCCTTCCTTCCTTCCTTCCTTCCTTCCTTCCTTCCTTCCTTCCTTCCTTCCTTCCTTCCTTCCTTCCTTCCTTCCTTCCTTCCTTCCTTCCTTCCTTCCTTCCTTCCTTCCTTCCTTCCTTCCTTCCTTCCTTCCTTCCTTCCTTCCTTCCTTCCTTCCTTCCTTCCTTCCTTCCTTCCTTCCTTCCTTCCTTCCTTCCTTCTTCCCTCCTTCCTTGTTACTGGAGACAGGCAGAAGGACAAAGTGGGTAGTTAGTGGGATTTTTTTTTGTGGTGCCAGGGATGGAGCCTAGGCACACATGTGTGCAAGTCATGCGTTCTATCCCTGAGCTATATTCCTGGTTTCTAAGAACTTCTTTAATGATGCCTATAATTGGAAGCTAGGTAAATATAGAAGAATATCCCATTTAGATCACTTAGTCTAGTGCATATAAATTAAGGATTGTTTATTTTGTAAGTTAACCTAAGATATATCTTAATATATAAAATTAGAATTCTATCTCAGGCTTGATAGTTTTTGTTTATTTTTATTTTGCAGAAACACCTAGCTGTACTCAGGGCTTATTCCTGGCTCTTTGCTTAGGGATCACACTGTGCAGAGCTTGGGTGACCATATGAGGTGCCAGGGATCAAAGCAGGGCTTGACCACTTGCAAGGCAGTCATCTCTTTGCTTTCTTTTTTTTGATTAATTGAGATTCTACAGTTTACAATACTGTTGCTAAAATGTCTCATGCACATCATTCCAACACCATATCCATCACCAGTGTGTGGGACCAGATGGTGCTGGGAATTCCCATATGTAAAGCCTGCACACTAGCCTTTGGAGCTATCTCCCTGGCCTGGGTTCTGATGTTTCAAAATCCACAAATACTTGTGGAAGCCTTTCCAAGAGGGGATGTATTGAATTGTAGTTTTACAAAGGGAAGATTTAGTGCTGGAAATTGGAACAGGAGCTGTTTTGTACACTCTAATATCTATATCTATATATTGCTATACGTCCATGTATATATATATATATATATATATTTTAACCAACAAAGTTATTTTCTGTGACTTTGGTTCAAGAGTTAAACTGTACTTTGTATTTTAGGCAGACCAGTGATTTGTTGCTGCTGTTTTACCAGGAGAGAGACTTCTAGAGTATTAGTAAGGTCAGAGTTTTATGTCTGAATCCTTGCAAGACTAATATAGACTCGGATGAAAGGTAGTTTATGACTGAACTTTGGAGGAAAATGACTATTTATTAGGTTTTTGTTGATAAGAAACATTTTAATTTGTTGTAACAACATTATGGTAGCAAATCAGATACTCATTTTTGCAGTAAGATTTTCTTGGCTCTCTGTTTCAAAATATTGTTCTTCTATTTGAAGCTAATGGTAAGAATGTGATTTCAGAGTTCTAGAGTTCCAATTACTGACGCCACACTTCTTCCTGCAGTAGATTAAATATTGGGATCAGATTTGTATCAGCTTCCATAATATTGGTTTTCTGCTCACTTTCTTCTGTAACTTTGGAAAACTGCTGTCAAGGTTGGTTTGGGATCACGTATAACTCCTGTCACTGAGGGATTCAACTTTCTTAGCATTGGCCTTTGTCCTTTTCTCAGGGTTTATGATAACTGAATACTCGTCACAGAGAGGGAAGTTGAACCTCAAGGTTAGAGAAGTAAACTGGGGAGAAGCAGTAGCAGTGAATTTTAAAGTTACAAAAAAAAAAAAAAGGGAATGGAAATTCCCTCTGGATATTTTTACACAGAATCAAGTTATAAAAGGAGATAAAAATGTTTTATTTGACTTTATTTATCTTTGTCTGGAAGCATGAAAAAAAGTTGGAGATAGTGATAAAACCTTACTTGAAAAAGAGCTCTGATAATATCATTAGACTGAATTTGGATCGTAGAGGAATATCTGTTTTTACTTTCCACCTTCCTTATTTAGAAATATGACTCCCACTTCTTTCTGAACTGTGAGTACCCACCCATGCTTCACCAGAGAGCCCCAAAGAGGTAATAGAACAGATTGTTTTGTTGCCAAATTATTGTTCGTGCCCTACCTCCCCAAATCCATATGCCCAAATTAAGATATACTTAAATGTTAAGGCTTTTAAATAATTGTAGAGGAGGGGGGACTGTGGCTACCCCTCAGGGAGGTCCCAAGGCCCCAGGCTCAAGGGACTGCCTGTGGATTCCATAGCCTTAACAGCACTAGGGGTCAGAGGGTGACCGTGGCAGCAGATGCCGGGCCTCGCTGGGTCCACGGCAGTGCTCGCCATAAAGAGCAAGGCTCTAGAGTTCCTGAAGGAACTCTTTAACCGTTACTTTTGTTCATCTCGCTGCTCTCTGCAGGAATCTCTCTCCTGAGTCCTCTGGCTCTGTCCGGTAGATTCTTCTGCAGGCTGCTCTCTCTTGGGAGTCTGTTTCCGCTCCTCTCATCAGGGCCTCGTACTTCTGGATCTCTCTCTTTTCCTTAGGTTCTTTCTGCTCAGGGCTTTTCTCTCCAGGGCCCATTTTCTCTGGACTCCTCTGCCTTGTCCCTATCTTTATTTCCATATATTACGCTGGATTTAGAGATGACTACAAGAGTACGCTACTCGCAAGGCAGAGCCTGGCAAGCTACCTGTGTCATATTTGATATGCCAAATACCAGTAACAATTTTAGATCTCATTCCCATGAGCTCATGGAATGGTTTGAGGCTCTTTATGTTCCTGGAGCAAGCAGATGCCCTTGGGCTCTACTAGCATGAGACAGGACATATGGAGATGTTACTGGGGCCTGCTTGAGCAAATCGATGATGAACGGAAGACAGTGATACAGTGACAGTGATACTTTCCTGTTGCTACTATTTCCTGCTTCTCTAAATGCCTATTTCTCTGAGTTCCTCCACTGTTACTCTGTTGCCCTGCTACCAGTGGTCCTGCTGCCCTGTTGCTGTCACCCTTTAGCTCTGTAGCTTTGGTGCCAGCCCTTGGCTCAGGCATCAGGCCTTGTGGCTCTGGTGCTGGCCCCTCAGGCCTACGGACCAGGAGCAGCTTCTCCTCCTTGGTGCTGGCCATTCGGCTTAGGCACCAGGGGCCCCATGGCCTAGGTGCTGGCCAGGTACTAGAGGCCGCTGCTCTCTCACTCCGGAAGCCCCCCAGGATGCTCTCCTGGGGCTCCTATTTTAGTCTTGGCCAGATTCAGAACCCTGGCTTCAACTAACTTAATGGATCTTTGAGAGGTGAGTACTGAGTCTTTAAGAGGGATTCCCACATCCCACACTCATAGAGAAGAAACATTTTTTTTAAAAGTATTTAATTATACCACTGTGAGATATACAATTACAAAGATATACAATTAAAAAGTTCATATTTGGGTTTTGGTCATACAATGTTCCAGCACCCATCCCTCCACCAGTGCCCATCTCCCACCACCAACTACCCGGTCCCCCCACCCCCAGCCCGCCTCCATGGCAGGTTCTTTATTTCTTTCCCTTTCTCTCTCTTTCTCTTTCCTTCCCTTCCAGACTATGGATTACAGAACATACATTAAAGGGTTGTCATGTGTATCTTTTTGCCTGTATTTAATGCTCAGTTCTTCAGTTCTAGGTTGGTATTAGTACCCTCGACAATTGTTAGCACACTAGAAACACATTTTTAAAGTGATCAGCTTGTGCATTGCCAACAGAATTCATTTTGGTTATGGCATTTATAACTCTAGGTTATTCTTATCTGTTTATTTATGTCTTCGCAATAGATAGTAACTTCCAATATTTTTCGCTTTTGTTTTGGGGTTATTCTTGTTGTTGCTCACTGGACAATATGTGGTATCAGGGATGAAACCGGTTAGTGAGATGCAGAAAACCTCTTACCTCCCATAGTATTTTTTCTGGCTCTAGGTGGTAACTTTAATGAAAGGAAATTGAATATTCACCCAATGAAACTATATTCCCTGTCACCTAGAATATGGTCAGGTGAAGAGTGAGTCTTGAACATTGGGCATTACATGAATGGTGTTGAATACATGGTAAATGTGCCACTTCATGTGTGAAATGAGTCAAAAGGAGAGAGACACACATAGAATGATTGCATTCATCTGTGGGACATAAAAAAGCAGACATGAGATCAATCCCATAGACAGTAGAAACAAGGGCCAGGAGGACCGGTCCATGGACAGAAGCTTGTCACAAGTGAAAGGGCGGGGCAAGAGTGGTTAGACTAGAGAAGAGTCCAGTAAGACAATGACAGTTGGAAATGATCACTCTCAACCAGAAATGAGTGCTGAAATTAAGAACAGGGATGTACATGATATACATGATAATCTCTCAGTACCTCTATTGTAAACCATAATGCAGGGGTGGGGAGAGGGGGGGAGATGGGGGTGGGAGTGGGGCAGGAGGGACAGGTGGCAGGATTGGTGTGGAAAATGTGCCGTGGTGAAGGAATGGTATTGGATCATTGTTGCGCACTGGTAAAGCGATGCGTATTGGATCATTGTTCATGAACAACCTCACAGCTGTGTATCTCATAGTGATTCAATTGTAAAAGAGTCCCTGTAAGCAGGTGTTTTCCACAGGGGATCAATATCCTGCCTTGATTTTTCAGAAACTTCTATCCATCACACAGACTTTCATGTCCATGTGTCCAGTAGCTTACCAGAGTTTTCTACTTGAGTGTCTAACAATAGCTGCACATTTACCGCATCTACCCTGTACCTCTTGACGTCAGATCAGGACCCTCTTTTCATAAACCTAAGCCTTCTCAGGTAAGAAAGTTGTTTCTTTCACCCTTTCTTCTTTCAGTATCTTGCAACAATTCTACTTCCATTCCCTGAGCTCCATTCAAATGGAGCCACTGCCTTTGACATCCCATTTAACTAAGCCAGTTCTGTTTCTCACATGAGTCTGCAATCATGTTCAAGTTGATTTTGTTTTCCATTCTTGTCCACGAGAATCTACGCTTCATTAACACAGCAGCAAAAATGATTTTTGCTGGTAAGTCACTCTGCACACCTTTCCATTGCTGTTAGGATCCTCAAGGATTTCCATGTGACCTGAAAATCTTTGTGTTCTAATTTCTGATACCTCTCTCCTGGCCTCTTACTGCCATTCCCTAGAACCTTACCATAGTGACATCAACCAGGCTTCTTCATCAAGCAGGCTTCACACACTCTTGAAACTAGGGTCTTCTGAGCTTGCCTTACCCAGTGTCTAGAATAATCTGCACCCAATTTTGTGATTGCTAGCTTCATTTTCTTATTCAGAAATCAGTTCTAAGGTACAAAGGTGGTGACCAGTCACATTCTGTGATATTTCCTAATTAGTTTTCTTGATTGAACTGAAACTATAAAAAAAGTCCACGAACATTTTCTTCTGGGACAGAAACACTCTAAGACTGAGAATAAGGACTTGTCTTTCCTGTTCTTTATCGTATCCTTTGATGAGTGCCTGGCATAGAATAGCATGTGCTCAATAATATACAGTAAGACGTGATATGAAGAATCTATTCGTTAGTGTTAAAAAGATGGCTAAAATATCTATCCTCATCATAGAATTTTTGGATATGGAAAATGTCCAGACTTGCTAAAGCTGCCAACTACCAGAGAGATAAAGAACAAAGCAAAGAATAATTTTTTGAGCCCTAAGCAAACTGAAAGACAGAGAGAAGGAAGAGTCTGCATTCAAGTAACGAGAGAAGAGCAGTGCCAAGAATAAGGGGTTTTGTTACAGACACAAGTTAAGTCTTCCTCTCTCAGTGCTTTCGTGTCTACTGCATTTATCTGAGACTAAAAAGGGGGCTTCCTAGGGTCGGTGTGATGGTACAGTGGGTAAGCCTTGCATGTGGCTGTCCTGGGTTTGATCCTAGGCACCATACATGGTCCACTGAGGACCACCGGCAGTCATCCCTGAGCACAGAGCCAGATGTAAGCCCTGAGCACTACTGAGTGTGAGCCGAAAATAAAATAAAAAAATTAAAAAGGGGAGAGTGGTTTTCTATCAATCTGGCTTAAGCAGTGGCCAGGTATATTTCATAAAAAATAAGAAAGAAGAAAGCAAGCTTCCATTAGGTTTTAGAAAGTAAGTTATTTTGGAGATGTAAATAACATGCAAGTATTGCTCTCACTCTAAAGAACTATACATTAACTGGGGAATGTGCTGAGCTAGGGGTAAACTGATAGTCTGCCTACAGTGGTCAGAGGAGAGGTTTTGTCTTGTTTTGGCATAGAAGAGAAAATGCAATAGAGTCTAGTTCAATTGATTGCCTTCCAGGGAACTGCCCTCTCTATCTGGGACAGCCCGCTCTATGGAGTGGGCTGACTGTTGGCTCTGGAACAGCTTCTTGCTGAGGGAGGTGGCTACAAAATCCTGGCAGCCATATGTATTAGTTCAATCAGAGTTTGGCCCTAAGAGAGAATGAAAATGAAAGGAAATTCCACAATTAGGAGGTATGGAAGTGGACATCCTACCTCAGTGAGGCCATGTGGGTTAGAGATTACATTCTCGGGGTGCATAATAGACTGAGGTTTCCATTTCCAGGTTCTTCTCTCAGAGCCCCTTTTGTGTCTGGATTTTAGTGGCATGCGGTCCTGGTTCAGGGTGTCTGGCCTCTTCTTGTGATGGCCTCACCTTTGCATTGCTCAGCTACTGTTGGGGTTCATCTGGGTTTGGGGATATTGAGGTTCAGCAGGGTACCCTGGCATGTTCAGGGTGACAACCATTCCCCCCTACCCCCTATCCTGACTGATGGACAAAGGAACAGAACTACAGGCTCCTTGATAGTCCAAGGTTCTACCATTTTATGCAAGTCAAGTCTGCAATTTTGATCCTCCCAAAATGTTGAGGTTTGCAAGATACAAGAGGTGATGGACTTTTACCCTAAAACAATGAGAGGGTGTAAAATGCCCCCTCCTTTCTGGTGCAATCTGCCAGGGGACAGACCCCAGAGATAAAATCCTACCCTGCGGCTATAGACCTGCGCAGGACAGAGGCAGAATTCCAGTTAAGGGCATATTGTTTTTTCCTTTCCCTTGCTGGTATAACATTTACTTCTTAATAATATTTGTAGTCATTTTGTATAAACTCAAGAGATACAGACATTTATTACACCTGGGGTTAAGGGTGGCCTTTCCTGGGGACATCTTGCTATATATTCCAGACTACAGTCCTTAGGCCAAGTTAGTTTTATCCTCAACCAGATCCAAAATCAGTTGCTTTTCTTTAGGTTACTATAGAGTTTGTTTCATGATTGTGCTTTTTCACTTATTATACTTGTCAGTTTACAGCTGTGTTGCTGACTGACTAACAGTATCAGGTTCAGAACCAGTCCAGAGGCTTTGAAATCCTTTTAATACTTTTATCAGACTATTTCCTTGCTCTGCCTTTATGCTCAGCCCACCCTTCTCTCTGCCCCTCTAACTCTCTATCCTGTCAGGCTCTCTGCACTTTCAACTCCTCCTGCCAGCCAGGCTCAACTGACTTCTCAACTGTGTTTTTTAACTCTTACATGTCCCCATAATTTGGATATCAGGCATCCCTATAAGAAGTAAAAGCCATCCCTTAAGGGATCTCTTAAATCTCTAAAGGAACCCAACAATACTGTTTATGACAGCCTATCCTGTGTCGAGGCGACAGTAGCTTATCATGGCTTGCCCTGGGTCCATCTGAATTCCGCGATGGGACCCTTCTTTTGTGGTGCAAGGAATCAATCCAAGGGCAACTGAGGTTTTAAGTTAGGGAATATGATGGATTCCCAAGAGTAAATATTTCAGAGTTAATTTACTTCTATATCACAAATGCACATCCTTAAGTGTCTTCCTGTGTCTATATAAAAGGCCTTTGCTCTAACATAATAATATGCAAAAGGGCATACAGGAAAAGAGAAAAAACAATACAAAGCCCAGGGCTGGCGGGGCTGTGGAATCAAACAAGCTACAGCTGAAAAAGGGAGAGCCAATAGGAGATCTACAGAGAGGTTTGTTGTGAAGACTGTACCAAGCAGCTGTTAGGCAGACTCCTGGTCTGGAGGTTCAGTTGTAAAAGTCAGAGTTAACAGGAGAAAGAGTTATGGACTCTTTGGAGTCTGCTTTTACTTCTTTGGGATCTCTGAATGGAATTTCTACCAAAATAACTTGGGTAGAAGCTTTTAATTGTTCACTCTTAACTAATACTGACTCTGCACAAGGAGACTGCCCAATTGGAAGAAAGTGGTGGGCAGAGCCTGGCTATGTCCTTGAGAGGATGGAAAGGCTGAGTTTGAGCTTAGCCATTCAGAGCAACAAAAGGGTCTCTGATTATTCAGAAACCCAATACTTTTTTGAGGAAATCCCCTATTACTTTCCCCCATGAGCTGCAGTAATGCACAGTCTAATCAAAATTATACAAGGGCCCCCTTTTATCTAATCAATTTTTATCTCATCAAATTTTATCTCTTGTCTTTCTTGAAAACGCACAGACAGACAGACAGACAGACAGACACACACACACACAGACTACCCCCAAGAGACCTGTTCTTTGAGGTTTATCATCATGCTTTTGATTTGTGTTTGCCTGATGATTAGTAATGTTGCACATATAGTCATATACCCACTGACCATTTGTGCATCACTGTTGAATGAGAAGAAGTCTACTGTCACTTTATCCTTTACTTATTTAAAAATAAGTTACTTTGGTTTATTTATTATTTTTTTGGTACCAACTCTGTTCCTTATAGAGTCTGGATATTTTATCTCTGTCTTTTTTTTTCTTTTTTGGGTCACACCCGGCAATGCTCAGGGGTTACTCCTGGCTCTGCACTCAGGAATTACTCCTGGCGGTGCTCAGGGGACCATATGGGATGTCGGGGATCGAACCCGGGCCGGCACAGGCCGGCAGCGGCAGAGGCAAATGCCCTACCCACTGGGCTATGGCTCCGGTCCTGGATATTTTATCTCTTATGTGACAAAGGATTTGAAAGTGCTTCCTCTCCTTCCATACTGTTACTTCTTAATTTTGAGGGATTATTTTCTTTACCAAAACTTTTTAGTTTGAAGCAACCCCATTTGTCAACTTTTGTTGTTCTTGCTCAGGTCATCATACTTTAAAAAATTATCATTGCTAAGACCAATGTTTAGAAGCTTTCTCTGGCTTTTTGTTTCTTTTTTATGGTTTTATGATTTGGGATCATATGTTTAGATATTTAGATATTTGATCCATTTGAGTTGATTTTTATATAGACAGTGATGTAAAGTTCCAATTTAATTCTCTGCGTGTGCTTGGATAGCCAGTATTCCCAGCATCATTTATTGAAGACTATCCTTTCTTCATTTTCTGGCCTTGATATTTTTACTGAATATCAGTTTCCTGCAAGTGAGTGAAATTATTTCCAAGCTCCCTGTTATAGTCTCTTGGTTTCTATGTCTGTTTTTATGCCACTAGCATAATATCTGACTCCTACTTCTGAATATGTATTAAAAGGAAGTGAAATATGAATCTTAAAAAGAGTTATCTGTACGTTCATGATCATTGAAACAATACTCACAATATTCAACACACAGAAAAGAACTAAATGTTAATATAGAAATGGATAATGAAAATGGGCTACATGAACATGGAATGAAATATTGTTCAGCATTAAAAATAAGGAACGCCTGTTATTTGTGACAACATGGGGGATCTGGACGATGATTTTTGTTGAGGGGATAGAGTGTTAAGGCATTCCTGGTGATGCTTATGATCTACTTCTTTCTCTGTGCTTTGAGGTAACTCCTCGCAGTGCTCACAAGATCATATGATGCCATGGATTGAGCTCAAGCCTTCTTTATACAATGCCTGTCTTCCGACTTTTGAGTTATCTCTCCAGTACAGCCTGGGATATATTATGCTGAATGATATAATACTTTCACAACATGTAGACGAATAGTGAATGATGTCACTTATATGCCAGTCCTGAGTTTTGTGTTGTAAATGAAATTGCTCTTTATCTTTCCTGTATGCCATTTGCATATTCTTATGCGAAGAATAAGAATTCTAAAGTACAGGAACACAGAATAGTGTGGTCCTTGTTAGGGTGTGAGGTTTGGAGATAATAAACTATTGATCAAAAGTTCAAAGTTTTAGATGGGAGAGATCGTATAATAAGTAGGGCACTTGCCTTGCATGTGCTGACCTCGGAATGAGTTCTGGCACACTGAGCTCACCAGGAGTGATGCCTGAATGCAGAGTCAGTAGTTTGCCCTGAGCACTGCTGGTGTGACCAAATCTGAACCCCCACCCCCACCTCAACATAGGTACAACGTACCTTATGAAACCTTAAGTTTCATATGCAAAATGGATAAGTTCTGTCTGTCTCCTTCAGAAAATTGTTTGTTGATTTCCTCTTCGCATTTTTGATAATGTTTTGTATTTTTATTGCTGGTTTTTTGTGAATGTGTTATATATCTTATTTATTACCTCTCTAGTTGATGAGAACACTTTTTAAAAAGAATATTAGTGGATATGTAAAAAAGTTTTTCAAAAACAATTAAGAAAAGGAGAGCTCACTGGTTTTTGCATGACTTGTCAGCTCTAATTCCTAACACTTGAGTCTTCTCTTTTGATCTAGAATCAGAATGTGCTTTAGAAAAATAATCACCAATATGACAGAACTCATTTTATAAATGAATTAAACCAAATCTTGGCTTAAGTTAGTTTGTTAAAGCTAGCTGCTTTGAAACAACCTAAATGCCCGAGAACAGAGGACTGGCTCAAGAAACTGTGGTTCATCTACACTATGGAATACTATGCGGCTGTCAGAAAAGATGAAATTATGAAATTTACCTGCAAATGGATGGACATGGAGACTATCATGCTGAGTGAAATTAGTCAGAAGGAAAAGGACAGATATAGAATGACTGCATTCATTAATAGGACATAAATAGATACCAGTGTTTTACTAAATGTGGGAAATGGTAATGGCAGATTAAAACTCACCATTGAATATACACAAAGAGACTTAAGTGATAAACTCTAAATACCTGCAGGGCTAGCCACAATGTGTAAAATAAGAGGGAGAGAGATGCAGAGACAGAGAGAGAGAGACAGAGAGAGAAAGAGAGGAAACTGGGGTACCTGCTATTAAGGCAGCATGGGGGTGGGTGGGAGGGGTGGGGGTACATTGGTGGTGGAAATGGGGCACTGGTGGAGGGATGGGTGCTGGTATACTGTATTACCAAGAACCAATTATGAACACCTTTGTAATTGTATGTTTCACTGTGGTATAATAAAAAAAAAAGCTAGCTGCTTTGAACTCTAACTTCTTTGCAGTACTTTGTTGCATTAAGCAGGTATATATCTGACACTGGTCCAATGAACTAAAATGGTTATTAGATTACCTTAAATTAAAACTATGGGATAATTCATATGGAATTAAAATAATGAAAGTGAATCGTTCTTTTTCCTTTTATTCAGTAATGATTTCTATTTAAAATTTCAAAGTAAATTATTCATTTGTGAAAGTTTATCTGTTTCCAGCCAGTCCTCCTCCCTCCCGGTAAATGGAATGGGATGAGTAAAAAAAGTTTAATTTTGCCAAACATTCCTAAAAATCCTTTGCCTTACTTTAAAACTAATTTGAATGAGTGTTAGGTGAATGAATATTTATTATCTGCTATTGACTTTATCTCATCTAATGGTGCTTTGTTAGACTACCCTTTGTTCACAGCCCTCTGTGTCCTATTTGCCAGTCTTGAGTTTTGTGTTGTAAATGAAATGTTGTTTTTCTTTTTCCTGTATGCCTTTTGCATAGTCTTATGCTAAGAATAAGAATTCTAAGAATTATTCTAAGAAGTTTTTGGCCATTCGAATTTCTTCCTTGCTGAAGTTTCTGTTCATTTCTTCTCCCCATTTTTTGATGGGGTTGTTTGTTTTCTTTTTGTAAAAGTTCTACCAGTGCCTGATATATCCTGGATATTAACCCCTTATTAGATGGGTATTGGGTGAATATTCTTTCCCAGTCTGTGGTGGGAGATGGGCACCGGTGGCGGGATGGGTGCTGGAACACTGTATGACCAAAACCCAAATATGAACTTTTTAATTGTATATCTTTGTAATCGTAAAAATAAAAAATTAAAAAAAAAAGAATTATTCTAAGAATAAGAATTCTTATGCTAAGAATAAGAGCAAAGGCCTTTTGCATAGGCACAGGAAGATCATTAAGGCTATGAATTTGTGACATAGGAGTTAATTAACTCAGAAATCGTTACTCCTGGGCATTTTTCATATTTCCTAAATTAAAACCTCAGTTGCCCTTAGAGTAATTCTGGTACCTTGCACCCCAAAAGGAGGGTCCCATTGCAGGACTGGATGGATCCAGGGCAACCCATGAGTAAGCTACCCTGGCCTACATATGAGATGGACTAAAATCTTGAGCAATATAATAAGCTAAGAGTATGGTCATGGAACAAACTCTGTCATGACTTAAAGATAGTCAACTGATTAAGGACCCTGTTGGGGTTAGGGGAAAACCAACCTGGCCAGAGGACTATAATCTGGAATATATAGCAAGATATCCCCAGGAATAGCCATTCTGTAAGCTTAATCCAGGGTGTAAATAAATGTCTGTATCTCTTTCTGTGTTTATACAAAAGGACTAGAAATGTTATCAAGATGATTGTTTACCAGTTTAGGAAAGGGCATTCCACCTCTGTCCTGGGCGGGACTATTGCTCCTGGGTAGGATCCATCTCTGTGGGGAGGTCCCCCTGGTTACTTGCCCCTGGAAAGGAGGAGCCTTTACTCCTCTTTGTTTCAAGATCAAGGTCCATCACCTCTTAAATTCCCATCCCCAACCTTTTGTAAAGTGTATAAGGAGCAGACTTGATTTGAGGTGTGAGAAGTGAGTTAGGGTAGAATAAAGGAGAGAGCTTCAGACTTTCAAGGGCCTGTGTTCTTGTTCCTTTGTCTATTTTTTGGGGGGTAAATAGTCACTATCCCCAAACATGGCTGGAACCCCACAAACCCCAATATCTGTTGAGGATCCTGTTGAGCCCCAACAGTGCCTCTTTCAAGAACAGCTTAGAGTGGACTTTGCCCATCCTGATTGTTGTAACTTTGAACTAAGAGAAAAATTAATTGCATTTCTGGGAATTTTAGCAACTCTTGAATTTTCCTATGCAAGTCAGCCTTTTCCTCTAATATTTGTTATCACATGTATTTTTGGAGAAGTCACTATTGTTTTTCTTATAATGTATCTTTCTACTTAAGTAGGTTATCTATAGTAATAGTAAGGCATGCTTATAGGTGTATTTTTTGTTACAGTTGTGAGAACTATAATTTAACTAGAACTATTCTAAATATTATTTCCTGACTAGATCTTCCTTAGCTTGTACCAACTCTCCATGGCTGGACACAGATGCTCAGCAGGCCATCAATCATCTATAATTATGCTTTGGAAAAATCTCCCCTGTGAAGATGCACGACTTGTAGGCAAGCTACAATTTGTAAGTAATTCTACAAAATTTATATTCTGCAATTTCCTTGAAAGATTAACTCAGTGACGAAAAGATTGCTTCTTTCTGAAAATAAGTATTGTTTAGTCCAAATGGTGCTATTCAGTGTGATGTTTCTCAGCTTTGGGGGATTTCGAATTCTGACTCCTTTATCCTCTCCTCTCCTAATTCTGCACAGACAATTCCTTGAGGGCACCATCTCCCTTGATTGACCTCCTGGTGTGAGACTCTGAAGAGTGGAGAATCAGTCCTAGAATCCTGATTTTATTTTTGGGTGTTCATGATTTTCATTTTTATAAAAATGGCTTGAGAGTAGTCCAGGAGTAGTAGGTATTGCTGTAAAGGAATTTGTTTAATTGATCACACCAGACCATCTCAGGGGAGAAATCAGGGAGATCTTATTACTTAATGTCAAAACAGACCATAACTAGGCAATCACCTGAAATTGTGGTGCAGAATAGGGATTCAAATACCCTTTATAAGAGTTTTTCTGGCAGTCACAGCAAGGATGAGACAAAAGAGAAGAAAAGGCAAAAGAATGGAGTTTTTCAGTGGTTTGTACAGCCACAATTGACCTGCAAGAGCGGTACAGGAAACAAGCCTTGGTGCCAGGAATCTTTGTTTACTATATTCTGTTTTAGATTCCATAGAGGCATTTATTCATTTGCAATTTGTTTTGATAACCCTATCCACTTTGCACTTAGGCAACCAGGTTGGTTTGGGTCCTTCTGTTCTAAGTCGTATTTCATGGTTTATGGCCCATTCATTGCTGCCCATCCGTCAAAAGGCGTCACTCAGGGCTCCTGCCCCTTCACCTGCTCAGCAACCTGGTCATGCTTCTATTTATGTTGCTCACTTTCCCACTACTAAAGCAAAGGAATATGCTAAGGTAAGGCATTTCTTAATGCAAAGGGTATAGGGAGAAGAGAGCAAAAACTACAGTTTAACTCTTACGCATCATAATATTGAGGTCAAATGTCAGGAACTGAAGCCAGAGGGCAAAGGAAAGAGAATCAAATGGGTGGGAAGTGAAGATGACACTTCACTTTGCAGATGGACTAATATTGCAAGGAAGTTGAAGCCACTGAAGGCTAAGAAGCTAGGAAGTGGATTGAAGTGAGGAAAGGTCACTTACTGCTGGAACTCACTTGACCCTGTATATCTAGAGGACAAAGGCAAGGCGGCTGGAGACACTGATACTATGGCAAAGAAAAACTTAAAAATTCAAGTCCTGGACTGGAGTGATAGTATAGTGGGAAGGGCATTTGCCTTGGACATGGCTGATCGAGGCTTGACCCCCAGCATCCTATCTGGTCCCCTTAGCCCCACCAGGAGCTAGGTGTGGCCCCCAAGACAAAAATCAGCCAAACAAGCACACAAAAATTTATGTTCTTAGAGGTGCTGTAAGTGGGGAGACAAAGAGCTTATATTTGGGGACTAGAAATAAACAAGGAGAGAGAACCCTTCTTGACTGACTACACTGAGATAAGAATTATGAAAAAAATTGTGGTAATTAATTTTATGGATTGACCTGGCTGCTCTGGCATCCAAATGTTTTAAATCAATCTGGATGTTTCTGCAAAGGAATTCTTTTTTTTTCTACTTTTTTGGGTCACACCCAGCGATGCTCAGGGGTTTCTCCCTGGCTCTTCACTCAGGAATTACTCCTAGCAGTGCTTGGGTGACCATATGGGATGCCAGGGATCAAACCTGGCCTGGCATGGGCCGGCCACGTTCAAGGCTAATGCCCTACCCACTGGACTATTACTCCAGCCAGGAATTCTTTTAAAACAGAGAATTTCCAGTGAGCAGATTCAGAACAAAACAGTTTCCTTCCCTAAAGTGGGCGTTTTCAGCCACCCATCTGCAGACCTTAAGAGAGAGGACTATAGTTGCAGCCTTAAGAAGGAATTCCCCTCAGGGCAGCTTTCAGGCTTCAGTGGCAAGTCCAGCACTTTCGTGGGTCTCCAACCGTCCGATTGGCCCTCAACTTATGGATTTGCCAATTATGTGAACTAATTCTTTTAGCGTTTTCCTCTGTCTATACATGTCCTGCTTGTTCCTTTTCTCTGGGAACCCAGACAAACCCAGAGATTCAGGTTTGAAGATGCTCAGGTTAGCAGTGGCATTTATTTTAGTTAGATGGACGACTAGAAAACAATGGAAATGAAGGGGGGCTTGAAAGTAAAGATATTTCCAAAGAATTGTTTGGTTGAGGACATGAGACTATAGAATTTTCCAGGACAGAAGATCAACTTTACTGCTTTTGTATTGTAAAATTACAGTACAATACATGGTATTCGCTCAGCAAATGCTTATCAAATAAGTCTAAGGAAAGAACTGTGAAGGGTCAAGCCAGGATGAGAAACTATTGATGATGTTAAGGGAGTTCCCCAAGAAACAGATGAGCATCACTCAGAAAGGCCGAATTGGGAGTCCTTATTACTGAAGTCTGTGGCCTCGAGCAGACAAGCATCCCAAAGAGCAGGAAACCTTGGAGACGGGCAGCAACGAGTTTATAAAGACAAAATCACATCCTATTGTGACAATAGCCACAATGGAGAAGGGGTTGCCAGAGCTGTGATCAGTAAAATTAAGTTAAAGAAGCAAAATAAAGCTAATGTTTAAACTGGCTCACAGACATGGAGAACAGGCTTGCAGTTAAGGGGGACAGTCATAACTTGGGCATGTTTATCCCAGGTGCCAGTTCATGGCCTCTATGTATTGATAGGTCACGCCTGACTCTTGGAAATGGAGAAGTTTCCTTTTGACAGGTTAGGAGGGAAGAAAGATGGAGTCGTATATGTCAGGAGTCATTTGCTCACTGTGAATGCTGAAGATTGTCAGCACTCTGCAGATTTTCATAATATCACTCTGAAAGTTCCATCAGAAAAGGTGATTCCCCCAAAAAAAAGAAAAAAAAGAAAAGGTGATCCCTGGGAATCAGTCTAACGAGAATGACTTAAGGTCAAGAGATCTGGATAAAGCAGTGTGGTGGTGGTAAATGGACTCTGGCCCTATGGATGTGAAGAACTGTGGAGCACAGACTGCATGGAAAAGTCAAAGGAGCAGGATGGGATTATTGGGAAGAATGGGAAGAAATCAAGAGATTACATAATGGAACGCATTCAGGATGTTTAACAGGAGAATAGAGTAGAAAGACGGAGAAAAGGTGATGTTGTCTATGTGTCTCATAATTTTGGGGATTATGATGATGAACTGGTTTTTTTAGATGTCTTCAGTAAACATAGAGGTTGAAATGGTCTAAATAATGCATTTCAGTTTTTTCTTTATGATTTGAGGATTTACAAGTAGAAAATATAGTTAAGATTTGTGTAGTATTTTCTACTTCAATTACAAGAAGCAGCTAGAATGGTAGGACACTTCTTTGATGCTGATTCTTTCTAAACCCCCAGGATACTGAGTATTAATTACTTTAAACTTGGAATTGGAAGCACTTAGTATGAACCTAGGCTTTTCTATTTGCTAGATGAGTGAGCTTGGGAAACTCATCTAACTCCATTAAGCTTTTATTTTACCAAAGGTGAATGAAAATAATACCTGTAAGTTTATTGCAAAGGTTAGATAAAATATGCAGGTGTTCTTTTCAACTGGAAAGTTTAAATATTGCACAATGTTTACAATTATTAATTATCTATGGTACTGAATTTTGAGTCTATAATTATTAATTATATATGGTACTGCTTGGAGACAACCACTGGACTCGAGCCGTTACCGACTGGATCCCACAGGACGTCAAAAGATCATGCAGCCACCCACCTACAAGATGGTCAGATTTCTTCATCTCAACCCTGAATGAACAGTTTGAGGCTCTTCGTATTTCTGGAGCAAGCAGATGCCATTGGGCCACACTGGCACGTGACAGAGACAAATGGAATTGTTACTGGTGCCTGCTCGAGCAAATCGACAAATAACAGGATGTCAAGTGATCAAATAACTGCTTTTTGAGAAAAATTATACTTTAAAAGATATTAGAAGAATTTAAGAGGGTTCATTTTTAGCTAGACTCCGAGAGAGTTCAAAATCATGTCTATAAATTTTGCTGTGTTTGGACTGTACCAGGGATGCTTTTGGGTTATTCCTGGATCTGTGATCTGAGGTGACCACTGGTGGTGCTTGGGGGACAATATTTGATAACTAGGGTCAAGCCAAGTATGGCTACATATAAGGCAAGTGCTTTACCTCCTATACTACATGTCTATTTGTTTTATTTAACAATTACAAATATTCAACAGAAAACAGGACATCATTTACTATTTTCTCCAATAGAAAACAAAGTACAAGAGATAAAGAACTGTGTCATAGAGGCAGACTAGGGGAAGGGGAAGGAATTGGGGACATTGGTGGTGGGAAATGGGCACTGGTTGGGGGATGGGTGCTGGAAAACTGTATGACTGAAACCCAAACATGAACTTCTTTGTAGTTGTATAACTCACGGTGGTATAATAAAATATTAAAAAAAGAAAACAAAGTACAGACAAAAAATCTGTATTCTGCCTTTTATTCTGAATGTTGTCATTTTGCTTATTTTGTGGGCCCTGGATGGTTGATGGTCTGGCATAGAAAAAGACTGGGCCCCCTGGGATGAACCCAGAGCCACGGCAGAGCCTGGCAAGCTACCCATGGTTTATTTCCTATGCCAAAAACAGTAACAATAATGGAATCATTCTCAATGAATGGAGATGTTACTGGTGCCCGCTCAAGCAAATTGATGAACAACGGGAAGACAAGTGAAGTGATACAAGTGATTAAGGGATATTTTTATCATTTATTTTTATTAATCTCTTAGGTATAGGAATGGAATAGTGGTGTGTGTGCATGTGTGTGTGTGTGTGTGTGTGTGTGGGTGTGGGCATGCAAGATGGGCTCAATGCTGGAGTGGTGGGGAATGTGCAGCATGTGGAAAAACTCCCCGTGATAGTCCATCTAGCTGTGTGAGAAATAAAGGGTAAATATTATCTATTCTGAGAACCTTATCTGACTGCTCTTTTTAGAACAGCATGTCCTGTACTAACAATATGATCTTAGCCCATCACCATGTGTATATGCTTCTTGGCATTTATTAAACCATGTAACAATCCTATTCATTTACTTGACCATCTCTTCTAATTAGAAACTCACTCTTAGAAGGGCAGTCTGTTTGGTTTACCCAAGACTTTCACTCATATTCTGGCACAAGAGGTCAATGACTATTTGTTAAACCAGTGACATTTAATTGGGTACATTTAATATGTCTGGTGTCCATGGTGGGAAAATGATGTAAAAAGCTTTGTGCAGATGGCCCTCCATGATTTTCCCTTTTGGTTGGGTAGATTTGAAATAATTTATCATGAATCTCACAGTCTCAATGGGCCTCTAAAAAGTTTAGCCATTTTTTTCAGTAGCAGAATAAATTTCAGTAGCCAGACCCACAGTTCCTCTGCAACCACAGAAGAGATCCAGACCCATCCACTCCAGACCTAAGCTGCATTGCTCGGCCAGCCCCACATGGAAGCAATCCATGGAGCTGACCTCCAGGTAAGGGGCTCGGCCAGCCCCCTGGCCGAGTCCAACATTGCTCACACGTGTGGGGTTCGCTCACACGTGCAGGGGAGGGACCACTCTGGCCTATTTGGAACGGAGATTTGGGCTCTGCCCTTTCCTCCCTCCATGCCAGCTTCCCGGAAGAGAGACCCACCCATGCCAGACCCACAGCTCTCTTGGTATGTGGCCACTTTGAGGCCACACAATATTCTTAGATAATACTGATTTTAGGATAAGGTCGTTCCCAGGATCTTTCACATTTATACACTATATACAGTTCTAGACAGGTTATAACTGATACCCATCATCCCAGTAAGCCTAGCAAGAAGCCAGAGCAACCTACACATCATGTGGTCAGTCATTCTCAACATTCAGACTTCATAGTTCCTCAGAGCTCCATCCAAGAGAAAACCTGATATTTCCCCTATAAGTTTCATCAGTAAATGCTCGAGATGAGAACCTTCTACTGATAGTATACCACCTACACGGCAAGAGCCTGGCAAGCTACCCATGTTTTATTTGTTATGCCGAAAACTAGTAACAATTATGGACCTCAATTCCATGACCTGAAGAATGGTTTGAGGCTCTTCCTGTCCCTGGAGGAAGCAGATGCCCTTGATTGCTACACTTGCTTGTGACAGGACGTATGGAGATGTTACTGGTACCCACTCAAGCAAATTGATGAACAACGGGAAGACAGTGACAGACAGTGACAGTGAGCAGAATAAATTGTGGCCCTCCAGAGTTAGGCTCATGTCTTAATCCCTCAGCCCTGCGAGTCTGTCCTTATTTGAGAGTGTTTCCAGAGATGATTCAAGTACAGATCTGAGGGGAGAGCAACTGAGACTAAGGGTCTGGGCCTGAGTGTCCCAGGGGAGATTTGATATCCGGAGAGGAACATGTGAAGACTAAGGTACATCATAATCATCATCATCATTATTATTACTATTATTATTATTAATTATAATACTGTGAGATAGATATTTACAAAGCTGTTCATGATTGGGTTTCAGTCACACAGTGTTCCATCTACACAATGGAATACTACGTAGCTGTTAAGAAAAAATGAAGTTATGAAATTTGCCTATCAATGGATAGACATGGAGAGGAAGAAGAGGAAGGGGAGGAAGAGGAGGAAGAGGAAGAAGAGGAGGAAGAGGAGGAGGAAGAGGAAGAAGAGGAGGAAGAGGAAGAAGAAGATGAAAAGAGGAGAAGGAGGAGGAGGAAGAAGAAGAGCGAAGACAAAGACAAAGACAACAACAACGACGGAGGAGGAGGAGGTGGAGGCAGAGGAGAAGGAGGAGGAATGCCTGCTATTAGAGGCAACAGAGGCAAGATGGGGAGAGGGGAGGGGATCTAGGGACATTGGTGCATAGTATTCCATTGTGTAGATGTACCAAAGCTTCTTTATCCAGTCATCTATTTTCGGGCACTCTGGTTGTTTCCAGATTCTGGCTATTGTGAATAATGCTGCTATGAATATAAAAGTAGGCATGATGTTTCCGCTGCATGTTTTTGGCTTCCCAGGGTATATTCCCAGGAGTGGTATGGCTGGGTCAAATGGGAGTTCAATTTCTAGTCTTTGGAGGAATGTCCATATAGTTTTCCAAAAGGGCTATATCATTCGACATTCCCACCAACAATGGATGAGAGTCCCCTTTTCCTCATATTCATGACAGCGCTTGTTGTTCTTGCACTTTTGGATATGTGCCAGTCTCTGTGGTGTGAGATGATATCTCATTATTGTTTTGATTTGCATCTCTCTGATGACTAATGATGAAGAGCACTTTTTCATATGCCAATTGGCCATTCAAATTTCTTCTTTGAGAAAATTTCTGTTCATTTCTTCTCCCCCATTTCTTAATGGAGTTAGATTTTTTTTTCTTAAAAAGCTCTACCAGTGTCTTTTATATCTATGATTTGGCCCCCCAAATAAGATGGGCATTGGGTAAATATTCTTTCCCTTTCTGTGGGTTGTCTCTGTATCTTGCTCACCATTTCTTTTGAGGTGCAGATGCTTTTCAGTTTCATAAATCCCATATGTTTATCTTTGCCTCCCTTTACTTTGTCAGTAGTGTTTTGTCTTTTAAGATTGTGGAGCTTAAATGTTGTAGAGGGTTTTGCCTTTTTTTTTTCTTTGATGTACCTTATAGACTCAGGTTTGATTTACAGTTTTTACTCTATTTTGACCTGACTTTTGTGCATGGTGTTAGAAAGATGTCTAAATTCATTTTTATACATGTAGTTGCCCAGTTTCCTCAGCCCCACTGTTGAAGAGGCTTTCTTTGCTCCACTTAATATTTTTTGCTCCTTTATAAAAAGATTAAGTGATTGTATATTTGTGCATTCTCATCCTGCTTTCGTAGGGCCCAGGTCTCTGAGGCGTATGTTAATGCAGGGAGAATGGTGGAGTCAAAGAGATGTGCCTGGAGTGTAGGTTCTTTGTCTTTTTAGCTATTTCTTCGATGCCTTTGAAGGCATTCCATGCCGCTCTCTTCCTCCTGCGCAGCTCAGGTTTTAGGTCGTTCATCATGTTGACTTCTCAACCTAGGTACACAAAACTGCTGCATTCAGAGATGTTTGTTCCATTGAGAGTGAATGGGGCCTGTGGAACTACCTCATTTTTCATGAACATAGTTTTCTTTAGATTCAGCCGTAGACCTATCTTTCCACATTCTCGGTCAAAGTCAGCCAGCATTTGTGCCGCTTGGCTAATGTTTGGTGTTTTTAGAACGATGTCATTAGTGAAGTGGAGGTGGTGTAGTTGCCGACCATCTATCTTCACTCCCATTCCTTCCCATTCTAATTGTTGCATGATGTTCTCGAGGGTGGCACTGAAGAGTTTTGGTGAAATGGTATCACCCTGTCGAACCCCTCTTTTGACATCAATGATCACTTCTTTGTAGAATGGTGAGATCCTGGTGGTGAATCCGTAATACAGCTCACGAAGGATCTTGATGTATTGGGTTTGAACACCCTGTTTGGCTAGGGCTTCGATGACTACTTCAGTCTCCACAGAATCAAAGGCTTTCTGTAAATCAATGAACGTGAGACAGAGCTGCATCTTGTACTCCCTACAAACCTCAATGAGCTTGGTTACTGTGTGGATATGGTTGATTGTGCTGAATCCTTTTCGGAAGCCAGCTTGCTCTCATGGTTGTCCTTCATCTAGTGTTCTGCCAATCCTGTTCAGGAATGACCCGTGTAAACAGCTTTGTAGATGACGGACAACAGGCAGATGGGGCGATAGTTGCCGATGTCGTGAATGTCTCCCTTCTTGAACAGTATAACTTTCCTGCTGGTTTTCCATTGGGAGGGCACCTTGCATTCAGACAGGTAGTGTGTGAATAGCCGAGCTAGTGTATTGATGAGTACCGACGGCAGATTCTTCAGGTGTTCAGGTCTGACTTTGTCTGGGCCTGGTGCTGTTCCCTTCTTTACCGACGAGATGGCATGTTGGATTTCAGAAGGGAGAACGTTGGGAATGACATATCCATCCTGTGGAATTTGGTATGTGGGCAGGTGGATGTGGCTATTCGTGTCTCCCAGAGAGGAATCGAAAGAGCTGTGCTTGGAATATCATGCCTCACTCAAGTGAGAGAAGGAATCCAGAGTTCGGACCTCCATCGCTATTCCAGAATCAGGGACGCTGTCTCATTTGCCAAGGCATCGAAAATCAGATGGGCTGGACATGTAATGCGATTTGGAGACAACTGCTGGACTAGAGCCGTTACCGACTGGATCCCACGGGATGTCAAAAGATCACGTGGCCGCCCACCTACAAGATGGTCAGGCTTCCTTGTCAAGACCCTGAAGGAACGGTTTGAGGCTCTTCATATTCCTGAATTAACCAGATGCCATTGGGCTACATTGGCACGTGATAGGGTCCAATGGAAATGTTACTGGCACCCGCGAGCAAATCGATGAATAATGGGATTCAAGTGATCAAGTGATATTTGTGAGTGTGTGTCAGGCTATTCAGTTCTATTCCATTCCAATACCATGCCGTTTTAATTACCATTGCTTTGTGGTACAATTTGAAGTTGGGAAAGGTGATACCTCCCATCTTCTTTTCCCAAGGATTGTTTTAACTATTCGTGGGGGTTTATTATTCCATACAAATTTCACGAGCGTTTGGTCAATTTCTTTGAAGAATGTCATGGGTACTCTTATAGGGGTTGCATTGAGATGGGGCTTGAACTTGTGCAGTCTCAAGCTGAGGAGCATCTGAGCTCCCAGCAGCTGGAAGAGATGAGAAAGTTTTCTTCCCTGGAATCTTAGGGCCAAGGGTTACCTTGATTTAGACTTCTACAGCCCAGAAGGACTGTGAGAGGGAAATTATACATTGTTTCAAACCACCCCAAATAGTTTCATAGAACAAATATATCTAAAAATGGCATGGAATACACTTTCACCACAGGTTTATTTGTTGCTTATCTGAAATTCTTTTTTTTTTTTTTTTAGGTATTTTGCTTTTCTGTTCTCCAAATCTGGCAATCTTACTGTAATCCCAAAAATCCAAGAAAATGAAGAACTGGCTGGGAAGGGTATATCGCTTTTATTAATTTAGAACAATCATCACATTAAGAAAAGCAGTAGTTAAAAGAAAATGAAGTTGGTGTCAAAGGATTCTAAAAAATATGCCTCAAAATCCTGATTTTTTTGCCAAGAAAAAAGCAAGTAAAAAATGCTTGGAAATAGGAAAGATTTTTCACATCTTAAATCTGATCTATAGTGTTTTAGGAATGTTTAGTTTGTTTCTTGTGGCTAGAAAAATGAAGAAATTACACCTAATCCTGATTTGATTTTTTTAAAAAGTCTCCGGAGAATTGGGATTGAATTGGGAATTGACTCTCATTTCTATTGCTGGCTGTTTATTAGAGTCAGCTTGGAAATAGGTAGATGAAAGCACAAGATTTAAAAAATCAGACTGAAATGGCTTTCAAAGAAGTACATTAAAAGATCGTCTTCCACAAGAATCTGCAGGTGCTTCTAGCAGGAGGCGAGGGGATTTGCACACTCTTCAGTCCCCCACAGGCTCCCGGAGCAGCTAATGTCACCCCCAAGGTAGAATTCTGGCTTCATTAGTTTAAATGGCTCATTCTTAATGTGTATACTCACCTTTGTTCTTACTCCAAGTGTTTTTAGCACAAACTATACTACTAAAGTAACTGAACCCCATTTCAGGATGAGCTGAACCAGCAGAGTAGGTGTAGGAAGAGAAAGGTGTAGGGAAAGAGAGAGAGGAGGGCTGGGGAGGAGTGAGGTGAGTGGGAAGAGGGAGCAGAGAGAACCAACTAGGGGAGGGCTCTGCAGAACTGTTCTGGGGCTCCCAATCTGGACCAGGCTGGTTTCACAGAGGAGTGGAGCCAGGTCCCATAAGGGGCATGTGGAGTCAATGCTGAAGAAATGGTGGGTGCCTGGCCTCATGAGGGCTGCTGGGTGAAACATTTGCCGGAGGTCCCTCTCTTCCTGCCACTCAAGGAGCCAGACATCCTAGACTGTCCCTTGGGCCATGCTGCAAACAGGTTTTGGAGATTGTGTAGATTCAGAAGGAGCTACATGCAGTGGTTCGAGGAATACGGTGGTGGTGGTGAGGAGGAGCAGGGGACTAGGAGATAGGCGGTGAGGTGACCTCTCTGCAGAGCACACACATAGCACTTGGAACTGTGTCCCTGGGGAACTGTATCCCTGTACCTTCTGTTTTGGGCCACACCCAGCAGTGCTCAGGGCTTAGTCCCTGCAGGTGAAATATTCTCATTTTCTTGCATTTTCTTTATAATTTTGAAGTATTAATAAAGAACAAACTCCTGGTTTTCATAGCAGCAAACTCCTTGCTGTTATGTTTTAGAAAACATATAATTAAAATATACTGATACTTTTCTGAAGTGTGTTCATTTTATGTGTTGATGATTAAAAAAAGAAATTCCTAGATTTTAATGATTATCAGAGAATGCATTTTTGGTGTTGTTTATTTTGGTTTTGGTGGTACTCAGGGCTTACTCTTGGCTCTGTGCTCAGGGATCACTTCTGGTGGTGCCAGGGGACCATGTGATGTCGGGGATCTGATGTGCAAGGCAAGTGCCTTAACCCCTGTGCTGTTTCTCCAGGTCCTTGAGAATGAAGTTCTATGATTTTTCACACAAACTGAAATGTTTTTCTTAGTCTCCACTAAACTAGTTTGGCTGATGTAATTTGATATTTAGGTATCTTTTTATGTCACTTGTCCTAAATCATTCTGCGCTGACTCCGTTGACCTATGTTAGGTGGAACAATTGTGGCTGGCTGTGGCCTGCTCCTCTGAAGACTCTGAAGGACTCCTCCAAATCTAATATGCTTTCTCATCTCCCTGGGTTCCCGTGACTCTAGGCTAAGCTGTGTTGACATTTCATGTTCATAAAGTAGATGCTCCCAGGTGACCAGGCTGCTGATCCACAGACCACACTTTCAAGAGCAAGAATGAAGAAGAGCTGTGTATGAAGGCTGGCTGTCTTGATTTGGAATCTGTCTTAATCCTGTGAAGCCAAATGATTTAATGGATTCACTGAAAATTAACAAATATAGTCCTGTAGTGTACAGACCTGGTGCTAACATAGACGGGGGGGGGGGGGGGGGGAGTGGGGGGGGGGGGGGGGGGGGGGGTTGGGGGGGGGTCAGAAATTGCTAAATCATCTATTTATTCTCTGTCTTTCTGTCTATCTTCTATCAATCTATGGGTTTATTCCCTATCTATACAAACCAAAATAAAAAATCCACACCAAAAAATAAAAAATGACAGTCTTTGTGCATTTTAGATGTATACTTTATTAGAGGAAGTAGAAGGGGATTTTCTTTTTTTACCTTCATATTCTATCACAAGTGATAATGAGTACTTTTTTGTAATTTAAAATAAGAACATTATTATTTTTTTTTAGTTTTTATGTCCACTTTTATTTTTTTTATTTATTTTTTTTTTAGTCGGTGATTTTATTTTTTTTTTTTTTTAACTTTTTTATTATACCACCGTGGAAACATACAATTACAAAGGTGTTCATAATTGGTTTTTGGTAATACAGTATTCCAGCACCCATCCCTCCACCAGTGCCCCATTTCCACCACCAATGTACCCCTCCCCCCTCCCACCCCCCAGGCCGCCTTAATAGCAGGTACCCCAGTTTCCTCTCTTTCTCTCTCTATCTCTCTCTCTGTCTCTGCATCTCTCTCCCTCTTATTTTACACATTGTGGCTAGCCCTGCAGATATTTAGAGTTTATCACTTAAGTCTCTTTGTGTATATTCAGTGGTGAGTTTTAATCTGCCATTACCATTTCCCATATTTATTAAAACACTGGTATCTATTTATATCCTATTAATGAATGTAGTCATTCTATATCTGTCCTTTTCCTTCTGACTAATTTCACTCAGCATGATAGACTCCATGTCCATCCATTTGCAGGTAAATTTCATAATTTCATCTTTTCTGACAGCCGCATAGTATTCCATAGTGTAGATGAACCAGTTTCTTTAGCCAGTCCTCTGAAGAACATTATTTTTAATAGCAGTTTATTTACATGATAGGAGGAAGGAGAGACAATGAGTAAATTAAACCAATTCAAGTACCAATTACTATAGAGTGTGTCCAGAACATCTCACTCCAGGATGTTTACGTTTGTTGTAAAGCAAATGATGTTTCAGTAACGGTGATTTGTTGGGAAGGGTGGGGAAACTTCACTGTGTTTGATGCAGGTGATTTGTTGGGAAGGTGGGAAAACTTCACTGTGTTTGATGCAGGTGATTTGCAGGTGACAAGTCTGAAGGTTACAAAACTAGGAAAGTTGAGATGGGGGAGAAAGGGGTGAATTTGCTAGGATGGAATAAGTTAATTAGAGGCAATGGGATGGGAAATAAAGAAAGGGCCAGTGAAGGTCGACTCCCTGCCTGCCTGTTGATCAGAGCATCCAAAAGGAGATTTGGGTGTCGGAAGTGAGAATGGCATCTCTAAATTAAGATGCAGACTGTTGGCGATTAGAGTTGTAGTGCTTGAGAGAGGTGCTTGGGCTGCAGTGCAGACTTGGACGGTGATGAAAGTCTTGGCACTAGCTGAGCTCTTCTAGGGAAATTATATATCGCTGAAGCTGTTTAGCAGGAGAACACACATATGGGCTTCATGAGTGGCAAATCTTCAGAATTCTTGTGAAAATTCACTTCTATGTGTGTTTTTTAGGGGATGAAGATTCTGAAGGTTTCATGCAGTTCTCAAAAGAGCTTTTTTTCCCTGATAATGCAAACCTCATGGGGTGGAGTGTGAAGAGAAAGCAGGATAGAATATAAGACCCCTGGTGGGAAAACAGAATCCGAGGCTGAAACAGAGCCCGAGGAATGCCCACCCAGGGAAACCACTTAGGTTGCCAGGCCTTGAAGTTTCAGCCATTGCTTAAGTTCACTCGTGTTGTTCCGGGGATAGATTCTAGAAAAGAAAGACACTAAAAAAACACTAAATACTAAAATGTTTTGGGGGCAGAAACCACAAATGTGGAATGAGAGGACAATGAACATCAAATTATGCTTCATACCCAGGAATTTTAGGAGAGACTTTTTTTCTTAGAATTAAAAAAATTATTTTATTTTATTTATTTAAACACTGTGATTTACACAGTACAAAGCTTTTCATAAAAGAGTTGTTAGAAGGACTCATTGTTCAGCACCAATCCCACCACCAGTGTGCCCCCCCCCACCACAGAGACCTCATTTCCCACCCACCCCCCATCCCATCCCCTTGCCTGCTCCTTAGCCAGCATCAATTATGTTGACCATTACAGTCCATATAAGGGAATGATATTGACAAAGTAATTGCTTTTTGTTTTTCTGGGTTGTTGTATGGGAGTCTGATAGATTCTGTTCTTGGATTCACTTTCTGGGTCTCCATAACGCAGTGGTTCTCTGCTGTTAACTCCAGACTCACCACCACGTGGACAACACTTATTTCTCATTTATCTCAACCTCTATTTGAGCTTGTCCTACGCATACACTGAATAATCTATTTTATACTGCTCGCTGAGGCCACTTCTCTAAACACAGTCAGTGAATATGGTCTTAGACATAAGACATTGGAAATTCTTAAATTTCCATTGTGCCATCTGAAATATATATAGGAAATTTTCAATGTTCCCACAGTCCACACATCGTGTCCACACACTTGTTTTTCTATGAAATGTGATGGGATACCTGTTAGATGAGTATACCAGGTTTTGAGATACTGCGCAGGCCACAAAGTGCACCATGGGGATAGGTCTGGGTCGAGCTGTGGAGTCCAGACCTTGAGAATGGCTGGGGTTGTTGGCGTGAGGTTTTCCAGCCTCTGAGGTCTGTTGGGGCGGGGGACAGGCAAGGGCCAGAACCTGCCCCCTTCCAGGACACCCCATTAGCTTAGCACAAGGCGGGCAGGAAGAAGCTCTACTCTGCTGCTGTGTACCTGGGTTCTGGCCGACAGCATTAGCCTTCTTAGAATTTTCTGATACCTTAAAACTTCCAACTATTTCTTCAGTAAAGGAAATGAATATAATTTTTCTGGTATAAGGATTTTTTGTTCATGAACATATAATTGAATTTTATTCATTAGTCTATAAGGACTAAGATCAAAGCCCAGTCCAGCATTGATTTTCCCGGTAAAATTAAAAGATCAAATGTCTTTTTGAAGTACAAATGGAATATTCCTTTTTGATTCAGATTTTTTTTTTTGCAAACACATTGTGTTTCAGAAGGGTTTTCATGCTAATTAAGTTGAGAACAATCAAGCTTGAGCCAGTATTTGTCTTTTTTATTTTTTAACACAACACTAGCAACATCTTAATTTAGTCTTCATAATTCAGACTGCTACCGAACTTTATGGGATTCAAAACAGTAACCTAGGAACTTTGTTGCAGTATTTTAACAAGTAGTTGAAACCAGGAAATGGGAAAGTGACAACATCAATCATTTTATTAATTAATTAATTAATTTACCACTTTTATCGAGCTACCGGGATTTACAGTACTGTTATTTATACTTTCACACAGACATTCCAACACCACACCCATCACCAGTGCTGCTGCCCTTTTGCAGGGGTCCCTCACACTTCTCCTCCTTGTAAGCTCAGTTTTATTGACAAAATCTTCAGTGCTAATGATGTTGGTCACTTATTGTTCCCTTACTGTGTTTCTTTATGTCCCACATATGAAAGAGGTATTTGGTTTTATTTTTTTAATTTAAAATTTTCTTTTAAAAAATTTTTTTATTATACCACCGTGAGGCATACAATTACAAAGGTGTTCATAATTGGTCCTTGGTAATACAGTATTCCAGCACCCATCCCTCCACCAGTGCCCCATTTCCACCACCAATGTACCCCACCCCATCCCACCCACCCCCAGGCTGCCTCAATAGCAGGTACCCCAGTTTCCTCTCTTTCTCTCTCTCTGTCTCTCTCTCTCTGTCTCTGCATCTCTCTCCCTCTTATTTTACACATTGTGGCTAGCCCTGCAGATATTTAGAGTTTATCACTTAAGTCTGAAAGAGGTATTTGTATCCTAAATACTATTTTTAAGAAATCACAGGATTTGGGGCGGAGCGATAGCCCAGCGGGTAGGGCGTTTGCCTTGCACTGCGCGTCAGCCTGTGCCAGCCCGGGTTCGATCCCCAGCATCCCATATGGTCTCCCGAGCACCGCCAGGAATAATTCCTGAGTGCAGAGCCAGGAGAAACCCCTGAGCATTGCCGGTGTGACCCAAAGAGCAAAAAAAAAAAAAAAAAAAAAAAAAAAAAAGAAAAAGAAATCACAGGATTTTGTTTATTTTGTGGCAATAGCTATGAGTACATGTCCATAAACATGTATCATTCACATATACACTCTTACTGCTGTTTTACAAAAACAACATGTTTATATATTCCTATGTATCTGCTCATTTTACTTAATTCCTACTGAATATATGTGTCCATGCAGCTTTGGGTCTTTCCTTCAGATCTGACAGACAATCTAGTTGGATGAATCCTTGGTGAAGTGTTCATTTCACTGAGGTTTTTGTGCTATATCCCACCAATTCCCTCAGGCTCTTAGTCTCATTTGAAACCAGTGCTGTGAACCTTAGGGGCTTCCCTTCGTAGGTTAAGTTTCATTTTTGATCTTGCTGATTTCAGTGTTTTGTTTCTGTTTCGGACTTTGTCATTCTGATTATAATGTGTCTTGGAGTTTTCCTGTTGGGTCTATTTTTACTGAAACCCTCTGGGCTTCTTGAAACTGTAATCCAGTAATCCTCAACTCTGGGAAATTCTTACTTATAATTTCTTCAACTAGTGTTTCCATTCATGTTTGCCTTTGAGTTCTTCAGGACTCCAGTGATTTGTAAATTATTTATCTTCATCTTATAGTTTTCTTTTTTTCCCCCAAATTTTATTACACCACTTTTAGACATACAATTGCAAGATGCTCATGTAGAGCTATGGTTCTACAATGTACCAACACCCATCCCTCCACCCGAACACATCTCCCATCACCAATGTCCCCACCTCCCTCCCCTTCCCACACCTCAACTATTTGCGGGTTCTGTATGTCTTTTCTCTCCTCTATATTTCTCCCTCCTGCCTAACTTTCCTACACATTTGTAGAATGCAGTACATTAAAATACATAACTGTTTCCACTAGTTTGATGGACTGTGGCGCTCCAGGGGCCTCATGGTCAGCATCTGGACAGCGAAGGTGGTGGCTAGTGTGGTGGGCGAAGTTACATCTGGCTGCTTCCGGGACCCCCAGAGGTGATGGGCCCACTCCCAAAACCCATCTGTCCTCCTGGGAGCCCCATGGTCAGCTGAGCCTGGGGAAAGCCGAATTCCAGCTTCCCCAGTCGCGTTTGAGTCTCTGCATGTTATGGCTGGTTGTCCCAGGGCAGCTCCTGGGCAGGGCTACCAGGCTCGGACAAAATGGAGGAGGGAAGGGCAGGCCCCGACTCCATCTGATGAATTCCCAGTGATTCCCGCTTCTGGGAGCTACCTACCTGGACTCAAACTCATTTTGCTCAGTTAATCTTGTCTTGAGGTAGCATCCCAGCGTCCGGACAGCTAAGGTGGCAGCTAGTGTGGTGGGCGAAGTCTCGTCCGGCTGCTTCCAGGGACCCTCCAGAGGTGATGGGCCCACTCCCAAAACCCATCTGTCCTCCTGGGAGCCCCATGGTCAGCTGAGCCTGGGGAAAGCCGAGTTCCAGCTTCCCCAGCTGCGTTTGAGTCTCTGTATGTTATGGCCGGTCACCCCAGGGCAGCTCCTGGCGGGGCCACCAGGCTTGGACAAAATGGAGGAGCGAAGGGCAGGCCCTGACTCAATCTGACGAATTTCTGGTGATTCCCACTTCTGGGAGCTGGCTACCTGGGCTCGAACTCATTTTGCTTGGTTAATCTGGTCTTGAGGTAGCATCCCTCCTGGGTGGGCTGATTATGTTGCAGTGCCCAGACAGCGAAGGTGGCGGCTAGTGTGGTGTGTGAGTCTCATCCGGCTGCTTCTGGGACCCCCCAAAGGTGATGGGCCCACTCCCAAAACCCATCTGTCCACCTGGGAGCCCCATGGTCAGCTGAGCCTGGGGAAAGCCAAGTTCCAGCTTCTCCAGCCGCGTTTTCTCATCTTATAGTTTTCTATGTGCTGTTCCTTAGCAAGCAAAAAATTAAGTCTTTCTCTTTTTTTTTTTTTTTTTTTTGAGTTCCACGTTCCATGCCCCACTTAATTTTTAAAATTTTTTTATTATACCACCATGAGATTTACAATTACAAAGGTGTTCATAATTGGTTCTTGGTAATACAATATTCCAGCACCCATCCCTCCACCAGTGCCCCATTTCCACCACCAATGTAACCCCCCCCCCCCCACCCCCAGGCTGCCTCAATAGCAGGTACCCCAGTTTCCTCTCTTTCTCTCTCTGTCTCTCTCTCTCTGTCTCTGCATCTCTCTCCCTCTTCTTTTACACATTGTGGCTAGCCCTGCAGATATTTAGAGTTTATCACTTAAGTCTCTTTGTGTCTATTCAATGGTGAGTTTTAATCTGCCATTACCATTTCCCCACACTTAGTAAAACACTGGTATCTATTTATATCCTATTAATGAATGCAGTCATTCTATATCTGTCCTTTCCCTTCCGACTAATCTCACTCAGCGTGATAGTCTCTGTGTCCGATCCATTTGCAGGTAAATTTCATAATTTCATCTTTTCTGACAGCTGCATAGTATTATATAGTGTAGATGAACCACAGTTTCTTTAGCCAGTCCTCTGTTCTTAGGCATTTAGGTTGTTTCCAGATTCTAGCTATAATGAATAGCGCAGAGATGAATAAAGAAGTACAGATAGTGTTTCTGCTATGTGTTTTTCGGTCTCTCAGGTTTATTCCCAGGAGTGCTATTGCTGGATCAAATGGGAGCTCAATATCTAGTTTTCGGAGGAATGCCCATATTGTTCTCCAAAAGGGCTGGACCAGTCGGCACTCCCACCAACAGTGGATCAGAGTCCCTTTTCCCCCCCCACATCCATGCCAGCACCGGTTGTTCTTGCTGTTTTGGATGTGTGCCAGTCTCTGTGGTGTGAGATGGTACCTCATTGTTGTTTTGATTTGCATCTCCCTGATGATTAAAGATGAAGAGCACTTTTTCATATGCCTTTTGGCCATTCAAATTTTATCTTTTTGGAAGCTTCTGTTCATTTCTTCTTCCCATTTTTTTGATGGGGCTGGCTGTTTTTTTTCTTGTGAAGTGCTACCAGTGCCTGATATATCCTGGATATTAACCCCTTGTCAGATGGGTATTGGGTGTATATACTTTCCCACTCTGTGGGTTGTCTTTGTATCTTGGTCATCGTTTCTTTTGAGATGCAGAAGCTTTTCAATTTGATATAATCCCATTTGTTTATCTTTGCTTCCATTTGCTTGGTCAGTGGTGTGTCATCTTTAAAGATACTTTTAGTTTCAATGTCGTAGAGCGTTTCTCCCTATGTTTTCTTCGATGTACCTTATAGATTCATGTCTGATGTTGAGATCTAGAATCCATTTTGATCTGACTTTTGTGCATGGCATTAAAAGGAGGTCTAAGTTCATTTTTTTTACATGGAGCTGCCCAGTTTTCCCAGCACCATTTGTTGAAGAGGCTTTCTTTGCTCCACTTAATATTTTTTGCTCCTTTATTGAAGATTAAGTGGCTGTATATTTGAGAGTGTGTTTCAGGATATTCAGTTCTATTCCATAGGTCTACGGGTCTGTCTCTATACCAATACCACACTGTCTTAATTACAACTGCTCTGTAGTAGAGCTTGAGGCTGGGGAAAGTGATACCTCCCATCTTCTTTTTCCCAAGGATTGCTTTAGCTATTCGTGGGGGTTTATTATTCCATACAAATTTCATGAGTGTTTGTTCAGTTTCTTTGAAGAACATCATGGGTATCTTTATAGGGACTGCATTGAATCTGTATAAAGCTCTAGGGAGTATTACCATTTTGATAATGTTAATCCTTCCAATCCATGAGCAGGGAATGTGGCTCCATTTTTCTCAGGTCCTCTTTTATTTCCTGAAGTAACGTTTTGTAGTTTTCTTTGTAGAGATCCTTTACATTCTTTGTCAAACTGATTCATAGGTATTTGATTTTCTGGGAGCAATTGTGAATGGGATAGTTTCTTTAATGTCCCTTTCTTCTCTTTCACTGTTTGCATATAGGAAGGCTTTTGGGTATTGATTTTGTACCGTGCCACTCTACTATAGGAATATATTATTTCTAGGAGCCTCTTGGTAGAGAGTTTTGGGTTTTCCAGGTATAATATCATATCATCTGCAAATAGTGATAACTTGGCTTCTTTCCCTTCCTATCTGGATGCCCTTAATGTCTTTTTCTTCTCTGATTGCTATGGCAAGTACTTCCAGTACTATATTGAATAGAAGTGGTAAGAGTGGGCAGCCTTGTCTTGTCCCCTGATCTTAAGGGGAAGGCTTTCAGTTTTTCCCCCATTGAGAATGATGCTCTCTGTGGGCTTGTAGTAGATGGCCTGGATTATCTTGAGGAAGGTTCCTTCAATCCCCATTTTATGGAGAGCGTTTATCATGACCGGGTGTTGAATTTTGTCAAATGCCTTCTCTGCATCTATTGATATGATCATATGGTTTTTTTTTTCCTTTTTGTTGATATGATGTATTATGTTGATTGACTTGCAGAAGTTGAACTATCTTTGCATTCCCGGGATGAGTCCCACTTGGTCATGGTGTATAATCCTTTTTGATGACTCTTTGGATTCTATTTGCTAGTATTTTGTTGAAGATCTTAGCATCTGTGTTCATCAGTGAAATTGGTCTGTAGTTTTCCTTTTCTGTGACATCTTTGTCTGCTTTGGGTATCAGGGTGATATGTGCCTCGTAAAAGCTATTTGGGAGTGCTTCTGTTTCTTCAATTTGCTGGAAGAGCTTGAAAATAATTGGGAGTAGGTCCTCTTTAAAGGTTTTGTAGAATTCACTGGTGAATCCATCTGGACCTGGGCTTTTGTGTTTGGGGGAGACTTTTGATTACCGATTCTATTTCCTCGATGGAGTTAGGTTTGTTGAGGTATTCCAAATCTTCTTGTTGCAGACTTGGGAGGCTATAGGAATTCAGGAATTTGTCCATTTCTCCTAGGTTCTCTTGTTTTGTAGTATACAGGCTCTCATACGAATCTCTGATAATCTTTGGAATTTTTGTGGTTTCTGTTGTGATGTCCCCGTTTTCATTTCTGATTCTATTTATTTGGGTTCTCTCTTTTCCTTTTCTTACAAGTCTTGCAAGTGGTTTGTCAATCTTGTTTATTTTTTCAAAGAACCAGCTTTTGGTTTCGTTGATCTTCTGGATTGTTTTTTGACATTCCATCTCATTGATTTTTGCTCTGTTTTGTTATTTCTTTCTTTCTTCTTGGGTTGGGCTCCTTTTGTTGATCACTCTCTAAGATCTTAAGTTGTGAAGTCAAAGTGTTTGTGATGGCCTTTTCTTCTTTTCTGATGAATGCTTGAAGAGCTATGAACTTGCCTCTTAACACTGCTTTTGCTGTCCTCACAAGTTCTGCTAATTTGTGTCTTCATGCTCATTTGTTTCCAGGAATCTTTGGATTTCCTCTTTGATTTCTTTTATGACTTGCTGGTTGTTCAGCAGTGAGCTGTTTAGTTTCCAGGTACTTGGTATTGGTCTCCGTTTTTGTGTACAATTAACTTCTATTTTCAGTGCATCATGGTTTGAAAAAATAGTTGGCACAATTTCTATCTTCTTGATTTTATGGAGTTATTATTTATGGCTCAGCATGTGATCTATTTTGGTGTATGTTCCATGTGCACTGGAGAAGAAAGTGTATTCAGCTTTTTGGGGATGAAATGCCCTGTATATGTCTACCAGCTCTCTTTCTTCCATCTCTTCTTTTAGGGCCAGTATTTCCTTGGTAAGTTTCAATCTTGTTGATCTATCCAGGGTTGATAGAGCAGTGTTGAAGTCTTCAACTACAATTGTGTTGCTGTTAATGTCTTCTTTGAAGTCTATTAGTAGTTGTTTTAGGTATTTTGCTGGCCCCTCGTTGGGTGCATATATGTTTAATAGCGTGATTTCTTCCTGATATATGCATCCCTTGACTATTAAGAAGTGACCTTCACTGTCCCTTCTGACCTTCTTCAGCCTGAAGTCTATGTTGTCGGATACCAGTATGGCTATCCCAGCCCCTTTGGATGGGTTGTTTGAGTGAAGGATTGTTTTCCAGCCTTTTATTTTGAGCCTGTCTTTGCTCTGATTGTTCAGGTGTGTTTCTTGAAGGCAGCAGAATGTCAGATTCAATTTTTTGATCCATTGTGCCACTCTGTGTCTCTTAACTGGTGCATTTAGACCACTGACATTGAGAGAGATTATTGTCATGGGATTTTGTGTCATCTTTCTCTATAGGTTGGTTGTTCTTTTGGATTATGTCTCATCTTAGAGTAGATCTTTCAGTCCTTCTTTTAAGGTTGGTTTTGAGTATACAAAGTTCCAAATCTAACAGACTTTCTTAATCTAGTAGAAGGCAACAGTAAGCCATGTGAATGCCACACTCAGTGCCAAAGTGCTGAGAAGTTTGCTTGTCTTTTAAAGAAGTTCCTTTAATGTTTATTGCTATGCCAGTGATCTATAAAGTGATGGAACTTTATGGATTAAAATACAATCACTTGATATGATGCATATATTGCAAAATAATGACTACATGCATCTAGCACTCATCACCCCAGCCCCTGCTGCTTTGAAGGGGTGCCAGTAGCGTGCATAATCCTAACTGAAATTCAGGTACAGTTAGATCTAGGAATGGAGTTACTGTCCATGACATGTTAGCTATGAATAGACACAGTACTGATGACTTATTAACTTCCTCTTTTTATGTAGCAGGTGACCTCTAAGTTGGGACTCTTAAGTCTCATTGTGAGTCAGTTTTAATGGATAGGAGGAGCAGGTAAGGTTGGGGTTCAGCAGAATAGCTAATGAATATATTTTCAGCAGATTGAACTTGGCAAATTATCAGCTGCTTTTAGTCAAGAATTTTCCCCCCATGAGATTAAGTCCTTGTCTCATAGAAAATAATTGCTCCATCTCTTTCCTAACCCATTCAGTCTATAAAAGTCTAATTTATGAAAAGTATTCATGTCCAAAAGAGTTTCATAAATCTTAAAAAAAGTCTTCTCATTCCTCTTTTTTCCATTTTAGTTTTCCCCAAATATCATTTCTTATTTAAATATAAATACACTTTAGGGCAACTGATGCCAAATGGTAAATTTAGAACTGATGTAGGTTGTAAACTGAACAAGATGTTTTTCCAATGTCCTATTAGGACTTAATAAAGACATGGAGTACATACATAGGAAAGCCTAAAGAGCATGTGTTATTGTGGTAGTTGCTTGCTCTCAGGGATGTATGGATGCTCTGTTTGACCTATTCTGCACTCATGGGAATTCCTGCTAGGAACCATAGATGTGCATTAATACCTGTCTTTCTCTTAAAAATATTTATACTTATTTATTTAAACACTATGGTTTACAAAGTTATTAATAATACATTTGTTAGTGGGCAATCTGTTTCAACATCAATCCCACCACCCCTGACCTTCCCACCAACATTGTCCCCAATTTTCCACTCACCACCCCCCACACCTACCTAAACGGTAAAAGATGATTTGATCACTTGATCACTTGAATCCCATTATTCATCGATTTGCTCGAGCGGGCGCCAGTAACATTTCCATTGGACCCTATCACGTGCCAATGTAGCCCAATGGCATCTGGTTGATTCAGGAATACGAAGAGCCTCAAACCAATCCTTCAGGGTCTTAACAAGGAAGTCTGACCATCTTGTAGGTGGGCGGCCACGTGATCTTTTGACATCCCGTGGGATCCAGTCGGTAACGGCTCTAGTCCAGCGGTTGTCTCCAAATCGCATTACATGTCCAGCCCATCTGATTTTCGATGCCTTGGCAAACGAGACAGCGTCCCTGATTCTGGAATAGCGGCGGAGGTCAGAACTCCGGATTCCTTCTCTCACTTGAGTGAGGCGTGATATTCCAAGCATAGCTCTTTCGATGCCTCTCTGGGAGACCCGAATAGCATTCTCATCCTGCTTTCGTAGGGCCCAGGTCTCTGAGGCGTATGTTAATGCAGGGGAGAACGGTGGAGTCGAAGAGATGTGCCCGGAGCCGGAGGTTCTTTGTCCTTTTAGCTATTTCTTCGATGCCTTTGAAGGCATTCCATGCCGCTCTCTTCCTCCTGCGCAGCTCAGGTTTTAGGTCGTTCATCATGTTGACTTCTCGACCTAGGTACACATAACTGCTTCATTCAGAGATGTTTGTTCCATTGAGAGTGAATGGGGCCTCTGGAACTAGTTCATTTCTCATGAACATAGTTTTCTTCAGATTCAGCTGTAGACCTACCTTTCCACATTCTTGGTCAAAGTCAGCCAGCATTTGTGCCACTTGGCTAATGTTTGGTGTTATTAGAACGATGTCATCAGCGAAGCGGAGGTGGTGTAGTTGCCGACCATCTATCTTCACTCCCATTCCTTCCCATTCTAATTGTCTCATGATGTTCTCGAGGGTGGCACTGAAGAGTTTTTGGTGAGATGGTATCACCCTGTCGAACCCCTCTTTTGACATCAATGATCACTTCTTTGTAGAATGGTGAGATCCTGGTGGTGAATCCGTAATACAGCTCACGAAGGATCTTGATGTATTGGGTTTGAACACCCTGTTTGACTAGGGCTTCGATGACTGCTTCAGTCTCCACAGAATCAAAGGCTTTCTGTAAATCAATGAACGTGAGACAGAGTGGCATCTTGTACTCCCTACAAACCTCAATGAGCTTGGTTACTGTGTGGATATGGTCGATTGTGCTGAATCCTTTCCGGAAGCCTGCTTGCTCGCATGGTTGACCTTCATCTAGTGTTCTGCTAATCCTGTTCAGGATGACTCGTGTAAACAGCTTGTAGATGACAGACAACAGGCAGATGGGGCGATAGTTGCCGATGTCATGAATGTCTCCCTTCTTGAACAGTAGAACTGTCCTGCTGGTTTTCCATTGGGAGGGTACCTTGCATTCGGACAGGTAGCGTGTGAAGAGCCGAGCTAGTGTATTGATGAGTACCGACGGCAGATTCTTCAGATGTTCGGGTCTGACTTTGTCTGGGCCTGGTGCTGTTCCCTTCTTTACCGATGAGATGGCATGTCAGATTTCAGAAGGGAGAACGTTCGGAATGACATATCCATCCTGTGGAATTTGGTATGTGGGCAGGTGGATGTGGCTATCAAAGAGATTTGAGTAGAAGTCCTGGATAATCTTCTCCATTGCCTTTCTGGAAGATGTGATAGATCCATCAGGGCGTCGGAGGGCAGTCATCTTGGTCTTATAGTTGGCGAAGGACAGGCGGGCAGTGCGAATACTTTTCCCGGCTTCTGCTGCATCTTCCAGTATTTCTGCTCTTCTGTCTTTGAGGTCTGCTTTTATCACTTCTCTGCACTGTTTAGCAAGCTTGGACGTTAGCATTAGGTCTCCTGAGGCTCGCGCCTTGCCACGTTGGCGAATGAGCTCAAGAGTTTCTGAAGACAAGCGTCCTTTTGTGTCTTTCTCTCTCTCGGCATTCTTCGCACAATCATGGAGGTGCTGAACCAGTCGGTTGTATTCTTCATCGATGTCATCAATGATGGTATCTTCCCATGTTGCCGCAATGGTGCCAAAGAGTTCCCAGTTGGTGGTCGTTCTGGGAGTTCTCTTCTTAAACTTTGCAGCCTTTTCTCCCTGTTGCAGGAAGTAGAATTTTGCACGAAGGAGACGGTGGTCCGATCCTGTGTGGAATTTGGGGGATGACAGCAACATCGGTCAGACAAAACCGTCGATTGAAGATGATGTGGTCAATTTCATTTGTGGAACTGTCCGCCAGGAGATTCCCATGTCCAACGTTTCACTTCAGCTTTCTGAAACTGTGAGTTCCCATGAATAGTCTTGGTGGACATGATGAACTCAGATAGTCTCTCACCTTGTTCGTTCCATTCTAGGCCATGGGTCCCGATGTGGAGTTCTTCAGCCCGATCTTCTCGGTCCTATCTTGGCATTAAAATCACCGACTATGATCTTGTAGAAGGTGTGATCTTTTTTATAGAACTCCTCCAATTCCATGTAGAATTTCTCAATTTCATCTTCTTTGTATGTGGATGTTGGTGCATAGACAATGAAGATAGAAATTGCTGGCAGTGGGCCACATCTCCTCAAGTGTAATCGTCCTATTCGGTTTGTTAGGCATTCAAATGAATCAATATTGACAGCCATGTTCGTGTTGACAAGGACACCAACGCCACCGACGCCTCTTTCATCACATGTTCCAAGGAACAATTCTTCTCCGGTGTCAAATACAGCATGATGCGACTGGCGCCTCCCTCGTCTCAGTCAGACCAATGATGTCGTACTTGATCTTTCTTGCTTGCAGCATCATATCCTCAATATATGCTTCCGTTGCCAGTGTGCGTGCATTGAAAGTACAGACAGTCATTTTAGTCCTTCTTCGTTTTGGCAGCCTAGGACAGCCTCTTATTGCTGCCATATTAAGGGCTCTTTCAGGGTCAGGAAAATAAACATTTTTGTTACTGGATTTGGCATATCGAACACGCATCGGACAGCTTGCCAGGCTCTGCCATGCGGGCACTATATTCTCATTACTTTGTGGGACTCTCTCAGAGGGGTGGGTAG